>WBNH01010232.1:0-26051 GCA_013401255.1 Urocolius indicus
TTTTTTTTTATTATTAAATGCCAAACTCAAGTTTGGGCAAAGCCAAATTTCTCAAACTCCAAAGTTTTCTATAGGATCTTACCTGCAATTACATTTCAGGAGTAGCATTTAGTTCATATCGGGTCTATCTATCATTTACTCATGCAGTTGTTATTATTTTGATAAGGTCTCTGTAAAGCATGAGTACTTTCTAGTCTGGATACACAGACCTGTGCATCAGCTTGGAATACTCAAACCTATGTGCCAGCAAGACATGAGTGCTCACTGTAGCTAATTCCCACAGGATATTTGGAGAAACATAATTAAATTGTGTTCAGTATCACAAAATGTGAATGAGTGAGAACATAACAACATCCTATGACATTGTAACATAGACAATATATATATACTTAATTAAAATGATCTAACTGTAATCTGACGTGAACATTTGTTTATCAAGGATTAATTATAATACACAAATGCTGTTTATAGTTACAAGTACACCATTAAGCACAACACCGTATAATATCCAATGAAAATATGGCATTTGCAGAAGCAGCAATGCCACCAAAAAAACCACAGCAGTTGTCATATTATTAATCTTATGATAAATTATCATTGCACTGTAATTGGTTGAGCAAGACAGTCAGCCAACATTATTATCTGAGCTCCCATTTTCTTGGAATCCTTTGTAACTTAGAAGTCTTATTATTTACAAATACTATGTTGAATTACTGAATCTGAATTATTGTAGGGATACTGAATCTGAAATATTGTAGGGTTGAGTTCTTTTCCACTATTATTCCAATATATCAATGACTTATTCTAGATATTAATTTTGTCACGTCTCATATCGTGTCTACTTATATATAGTTCTTGGCAAGAATAACTAGCCCAATATTCCTCAGGTAATGAGCTATTAAGTTCAACAAATGAACTTATAGTGCCCTTAGAAATAAAGCATTCACATTTACCTTTCTTTTATGGTGGGGGTTAATAATTTCACAAGTTAATAACATCCATCTAACACAAGTAATCAATATTATTCTGCTACATAAGTTGGAATGAAGATAAAAAAATCATCTTAGTAACAGATATCATTCAGATTTTTTTTTAATAATTTTTTTCAGTAATTGAAAAACAAGCATGATTGTAAGAATTGAACCACCACTGAACAGGAACGAAAAATTTACACATTTAAAAATGATAGCTTTCATTACATAAATAAAGCCTGGAGACACAACCCAATAGCCAGTGCTATATCATAAGTGAATTTCATGTTACAGCGCTAATCACTATTTGGATAAATAATTATGAAAATGATTCTATCTCATTCTTATATTACCGATTTCTTCTCAGCAATAACAAGAATTCAGGAACCTTAAATCTCTCATGGTCATGTACACACCTTGACAGTGCTCATCTTGCATCAAAGTATGATAGATTGTGCCTCAGAATGCCTTTTTTATCACTGTTTAGACACAGCTAAATAAATTATCAGTGTATTCTCATTTTAAAAGTCAACAATTGGCCAAGTAGACACTCTAACTACTTCACTCAGTAAAAACAAAATGAAATTATTTTAGTTAAAATCTGTTGACTGGCAAGACCAATTTCTATTAATTCCCGGGAGAAGCTGAGGACGAAGAAAAGAGATTAACAATAGCTGAAACAATGAACATATTACATTCAAGTGTAAGCCAGCAGAATCAGAATACTTTGATATGTTCTTCTTGTTCTCTGTTAATAAATCAATATAGGTCAAATTATATTTAATAAATATCTCTATTCAAAGTTACGGTCTCTGATCTGGTTACTATATGTTGAGCATTTTTAAGTTATGTAACTTTATGTACACAAATCTACTCAAATGATGTAAGATATCAGTTCTCACAGCTGAATTCTTTTTAGAAAGAGCTTTCTAGACGATTTTTCTGAAATCGAAGGGATTGTACAAGAAGTTATGGCACACATGAAGAAACAAAACCAAATCACCTCATACAAATCAATCAGATTAATTGATATAAAATCATATAACCTTTTTCCTAAACTGCATTGATACCTGGATTGCAGAGGAGGAAACATGTCAAAGTTTTAAAGATGTTTTCATGGGCAGGCAGAGAACTATGTCTTCATAACTCTTACACCAAACAAGTCAGTGGACACTACAGTGGACAGAATGAACAGATATGTGGATAAAGAAGATAATTCAATAACTTATTCATGCTTTTCTCCTTCTAGCAAGACAAACAAATATTTTAAATATTATGCTTCAAATTGCATCTTTAATCTATAGTCTGGGCATATGCAAAAAAAAAAAACCAACCTGAAAAAAGTAGGTTTACATCTGCAAGGACAGTAAGAAATCTGAGTCTGAATCTGTATCTACTGTATCCTAATAAACTGCTATGTGGAAGGGAAACAAAACTCTTCTTGCTGTGCTCTATATCTCAAGAAGAAGGATTGTTAATCACGATTGCAGAAAACAGCCTCCCCGGAGATTATTTGTTTGAGACTAATGGCACTGAACAGATATTTCTCACTACTGGCTAACTATTGGCTCATCATTCAGCGCTCTAGTCTTCTGGTCAGACTCAAATACGTAACTTTGTTTAGGAAGCTAATATTCTAACAAAAATGACGGGGATTTCAGCCTACAGTGAATGCATCTGAAAAATAGACTTAAAAATGAGGTACTGCGATAATATGCAGCAGTGCCTAAATTCCTTCCTAGATCTAATCTCATAATAATTTCAGATAACACACTATTTGTCTCTATCTATTAATGAAGTACGTTAATCATACTGGAAGCATGTTTATTACAGTAATATTTTGTAAATAGTATGTTTTATTGTTTTGAAATGAGATATTCATAAGCAAAATCTATCTAAAGTAATTATGTCAAACACCAAATGTGGAAACTACAATAGAAGGGATTTTGCATTTAACATAATTAACTAATTTATGCCATGAAATTGGATTGACATACTTTGGAGTACACAGTCTTAATTGCTTCTGTAAAAGTAAGCAAGCAAACAATAAACAAAATGAACAATCAAGCAAAAATAATTCCTAATCTTCTCAAGCAGTCTGATAAAAGAGAGAAGAGAGACCTAACAAATATGACTTATCCAGATGAGAACATGAAAAGGGATTTAAGTTCTTTGAAAAATTAGAAGGCAATCCTGAGTTCTTTGGATGCTACAACTCTGGATAAATTAACTTTGATAGTTAGAAATGTTTGTATAGTAGAAAAATGTTACCTATATTATTTGCTATATGGTTAATTTAAATTTGTGTACAGGCAGAGTAGATCCTCAGACAGCTCAAGTATTTTTTTTAAAAAAATGAATTGTGCACATTTTTGTGATTCTGGGTCATCTTATTAAATGCAAGGCTAAAATATGGAAAACCATTATCCTCTGTTTTTAATGAGAAAGAAATACTGAAAAATATTTCTGAAACCTTCTGGCTAGGGTTTTTTTTGTAGGTCAAAAGATACTCTTTAAATTCAAATAGGAAGAAGGAACAATGTTCTATAAATCTTCATCAGTCAACTCATGCCTAACAGAAGACATATTTTATTAAAAGGTTTCTTCTCTTTCACACAACTTGTAACACTTTCTTTTCTTCCAGTTTCTTCGACTGCATTGACAGGGCATCATTCCTAAAAGTGCATAAAGAGCAAAACAAATCTTTTAGAACAACAGAAGGACAAAAAAAATTCTGAATATCAAATAAAGTGCAGGTTTGGTTTGGTTTGAATTTACTTTCTTAATCATTCTCCATGTCATCATTTATATTACCATTTGTGTTGCATAATTGGCTTTCACACTTAGGGCTTTTATTTTTCATTTTCACTTGGCCAAAACTAGTCCATACTTGATGCTATGCAGTGCACATTATCAAGTTAGATTTCTATCCACCCATCTAGATTTTTTGTGGAGGACAAACAATATGATATGGTAGTTTAATGATGTTAGACTGTGCTTCAACAATTTATGTTGGACATTATCTTCATCAAATTTTAAAAAGAGTTCACCTGGCTTGTTTGACCAGGTATTCTTTCTAGCATTTTCTTTAATTTGTGTGGAGAACTTGCTGGTAATGTGGAAGTGGCTGCCCTGGTGGTGCCCTGTAAGAAGTTGCTTGAAACTTCCCTTTGTTCTAAATTGGATCCATCTCTGGAAGTGAGCCAATTGGATGTCTTTGCAATCATTTTTAAAGGAAGAAAAATCATCAGTGGTGGTGGACGTGGTGGAAGTAAGATGACAGAAAAGCAACCAGGAAGACCCCAAGAACGAGGAAGAAGGAGAGGACATGCATTGGAGCAGACTCCCCTGCATCCCATGGTGAGACAACGGCTGTTTTCCTACAGTTTCTGGAGGGTCATGGCAAAGCTGAGATCTGCCAGTGGCTTGTGGAGAACCCTACACCAGGGAAGGTGGCTGCACCAGGAAGGACCATGAGTCTGTTGGTTGGTAGCATTGGAGCAGAATGTGCCTGGAGTTGTGCTGCCATGAAGAAGACTGGCACTGGAGTAGTTTGTAAGGAGCTGCAGCTCTGGGGAAAGACTCATGCTGGAGAGGACTGTATCATGTGGGAAGGAATCTCACATTGGAACAGAAGGGGAATACAAGGAATCCTCCTCCCCTAAAGAGGAAGGAATGGCAGAGACCATCTGAGAGGGACTGACACAATCCCCATTCCCTGTCCCTTATGATCAGCTGAAATGGAAGTAGGTAGAGATATTAGGGGCAGGTAACTGCGTCCAAGAATGAAAGAGTAGGGGAAGGAGATCTTAAAGTGCTGGTTGGATTTTTCTCATAATCTTACTCTGGTTTGTTTTCTGTTTGTTCTCTTCTTTCTAGTTGTTGGATTAATCTGAACTCATTTTCTTCTCTAAATCGGGTATCTGAGTCTGTTTTGTCTGGAACCATAATTGGTGAGTGAGCCCTCCCTGTTTTTGTCTCCATTCACAAGGTCCTCAGTGATCTTTTCTCCTCCTGATCCCATTACTAGGGGCTTGTGAGTGAGCAGTTGTGTGATGCTTCATTAACAACTTGGCTTAGAGCACAATAAGCATCTATATAAATCTAAACAGGTTAGTAAATTACAGATAAAGAAGTATTGATAGGACAACTTAGTGACTGCAGTGCCATTCAACCTTCAAGTGCACAAAGGACTCAGACACCACATGTCTGTCGGTCTTTATGATACACTTAGTTCAGCTGTGAGAGCTAATGCAACAGACAAGAATTTGTGTTGTGTAAACACACAAAAAACACACAGCAGACCCAAGACTTCTGCTAGACTTGGATACTCCATAGCAGGAGTAATCTAAAGTGGTACATTAAAAATCAGTACTAGGCAACAACTAATAAAATATGTAAACAATTAAAAAAAGAGTTATCAGTAAAAGACAGACGTCTTCTGGTATCTCATGCAGATATTACTTGAGAAGGACACAGATACTGTGTCATATCTGTCATCTCTGAGTGTCACAGCAACTGGATAGTGCCTAATCTTACCATTGATTGTAATGTAAACCACAGTATTTTGCTTTCAAAACCACACTTAATAACTAAGTGCATGTAAATTTTAGTGTGTGCAGTCTGGAGCTAATTCCCACCTTGCGTGACACTACACCTACTTTATCCCATGTTCTTAACAAATTCATTCTTCTAGCCTCAGATCTATCCTGAAAATCTGTCTTAAAACCTCAACTTTGCGAAGGAACCTGAAGACAGCACACGGGAACTACAGAGCATAGTCTGTGCATTGGCTCTGTGCATAAGCAGCAAGCCAAAAGAATTTAACTGGGAGGCACATTCAGAGGAGCATCAAGTTCCAGACAATGTGCGTACAGAAAACCAGATTGACTGATGTGTTACTTCCACACTTTTAAAACATGTCAATATATTTTGGAATTCAATGTGCAAATCTATAAGAATTATCAAGTATGTTTCAGCTATATTTTCTTTCAGAAACAAATGATAAAAGGTTATGTGTAGCTGAAATAGAGATACTAACTTTAAGTTCATAGTAGAACTCCAGCAATCGGTAGTAATTTTTCTATATAGTTAAAAAGGAGCACAAAGAAAGAATAATCTATACCTCTGAAACTGGAATTGACTTTAAGTGCACTTTTTAATTAACTTTTTTAATCACAGTTTGCACTTAATAACTTTTTAACACCATAAAATCTTTTATTCTGTCTGTAACACAAATATAGACTTTTTTTTTTTTTATTTCACTAAAATCTTTCATAGACTCACAGAATGGTAGGGGTTGGAAGGGACCTTTAGAGGTCATCTAGTCCAGTTCCCCTGCCAAAGCAGGTCCACATAGATTAGGTCACACAGGAACGCATCCAGGCTGGTTTTGAGGACCTCCAGAGAAGAAGACTCCACACTCTCCCTGGGCAGCCTGTGGTAGGGCTCCCTCATCCTCACAGTAAAATAGTTTTTCCTTATATTTCTATGGAACTTTATGTGTTCCAGCTTCTTTCCATTACTCCTTGTCCTGTCACCTACTTGATGGCAAATCTTCACACAGAAAAAGTAAATACTAAAAAAAGTAAAAACTGTCAGACACAGCTCTGTAACTAACTTTTGTTTGAGTTTATAAGGATCTTTTCTAAAATGTCTAAGAAAACCTGAAGGTAGGACTTAATATTTTGTGCAATAGGAGAGATCTGAAAAGTACTTTTTTACAATATGTATAAATTTCAGTGAGAAGATGATGTCAAAGTTCATAAAGAAACGAGTAAAACATGATAGATTACAATGATAATACACTAGATATGACACAACATAGAAGTAAACATTTTATTTGAGGGTAGAGCATTTGAGAAATATCATCAAATTCTCACGGTTTAGCAAGGAACTGCTTTTGCTTGGTAACAGGGGGAGCAGGTTGCAGTGAAGACCTGGTAAAGAGTTCTTGGGCTTCCCAGATACTATTAGTGGTGTTACTGGAAAAGTTAGCTGACTACAGGTATGTTAGGAAGAGGGTACAAAAGTGTTGGGCACTTACTGTTAATTCTTCTATAATNCTATACCTCTGAAACTGGAATTGACTTTAAGTGCACTTTTTAATTAACTTTTTTAATCACAGTTTGCACTTAATAACTTTTTAACACCATAAAATCTTTTATTCTGTCTGTAACACAAATATAGACTTTTTTTTTTTTTATTTCACTAAAATCTTTCATAGACTCACAGAATGGTAGGGGTTGGAAGGGACCTTTAGAGGTCATCTAGTCCAGTTCCCCTGCCAAAGCAGGTCCACATAGATTAGGTCACACAGGAACGCATCCAGGCTGGTTTTGAGGACCTCCAGAGAAGAAGACTCCACACTCTCCCTGGGCAGCCTGTGGTAGGGCTCCCTCATCCTCACAGTAAAATAGTTTTTCCTTATATTTCTATGGAACTTTATGTGTTCCAGCTTCTTTCCATTACTCCTTGTCCTGTCACCTACTTGATGGCAAATCTTCACACAGAAAAAGTAAATACTAAAAAAAGTAAAAACTGTCAGACACAGCTCTGTAACTAACTTTTGTTTGAGTTTATAAGGATCTTTTCTAAAATGTCTAAGAAAACCTGAAGGTAGGACTTAATATTTTGTGCAATAGGAGAGATCTGAAAAGTACTTTTTTACAATATGTATAAATTTCAGTGAGAAGATGATGTCAAAGTTCATAAAGAAACGAGTAAAACATGATAGATTACAATGATAATACACTAGATATGACACAACATA
Organism: Urocolius indicus; assembly: GCA_013401255.1. Classification (NCBI taxonomy): domain Eukaryota; kingdom Metazoa; phylum Chordata; class Aves; order Coliiformes; family Coliidae; genus Urocolius; species Urocolius indicus. The sequence goes on from WBNH01010232.1 coordinate 7,744, forward strand.
GAAGTAAACATTTTATTTGAGGGTAGAGCATTTGAGAAATATCATCAAATTCTCACGGTTTAGCAAGGAACTGCTTTTGCTTGGTAACAGGGGGAGCAGGTTGCAGTGAAGACCTGGTAAAGAGTTCTTGGGCTTCCCAGATACTATTAGTGGTGTTACTGGAAAAGTTAGCTGACTACAGGTATGTTAGGAAGAGGGTACAAAAGTGTTGGGCACTTACTGTTAATTCTTCTATAATTAACCTTTTATCATTGGCATTTTAGTCCTCCTAGCTAAAAGTATAATGAAGAGTCTGTACTTAAAAAAAGCATCCACAAGCATGAAGATCGGCTTTAAGTAGCTGTGAAGTCACCTAACAAGTGGAATCTTGTTAAAGCTGCAAGACCATGACTGGACTGCTAACTGGACCATGTCCTGAGATTAACTGAGCAGGACATAACATAGGAAACTGCTGGATCTGACAGCTGTGTGAGAAGCTGAATTACATTACAGAGAGCAGCAGGAGGCATGGCAGGGGTGCGCAAGTGGTTAAGGCAGAGTTATCTGAGAAATGACTGAAATTCACAGGTAATTAGAGGCAGTACTGGGGACCTTCAGGGAAACAGTGTGCCAAGGTAACCACATCAGCAATAAACAAGTATGAGGTTTCCCAAGCAACGGAAACAGAAATATCCAATTTGGATAAGGATGTAGCAACAGTGGATCAACAAGGAAACAGGAACTGAGGGAAACTGGAAGGAAACTGGGGAATAGAAAGAGAGGTACAGCGGTGGCAAAAAGGAAAGTCAAGATGAAGGGAAAGCAGTAACAATGTATGTTAATGGTGAAACTAGTGTTGTTTGACTATACTTGACTGGCAGGCCAGTACCTGATCACTGTAGCCTAAATCAGGACTGTAGACAAATCCTACTGCTCTGAGCATAAAACAAGAGTCAACCCTGCAGGCAAGAAGGCTTGGGCCTGATTCTCTCCCTGGCTAACAGGAGCACACGGGAATAAGGAAATCAGCAGTATCTCAAGGTCATGTCTTGCTCCTAAAAACAATCACATCTGCCCATTATATTTGACAAAAAACATGATATGCAATTCAAGTAACTCAGACTTCACTCACTGGAAAAGTGGTATCAAAAAGCAAGACTTTTCCTCAACCATTTGTGAAAAAAAAGTATTCATGGTTTAGAATTTCTCCAAGCACAATTAACAACTTGCACTTCCAATAGTACCTGAATGCATGTTGTGAAACAAGTGGACGGATAACAAAAAAGACTGTGCATGCACATAGGATAGATTAAGCTACTAGAAGAATTTTGCCTGAGATTTGAGACACTTCATTTTCAGTGCCTGAGGAAAAAACTCAGACTAGGATCTTTAATCTATTTTGCTTACATGGCATTTAGTCAACCTAATATTTGGTAATGCATGCATACAAATATACATCATCGCTGGACTGCAGCACCTTAACAGTGTAAGAAACAAGGCTATAAAACATAAATACATAAAATATACTGAAACAAGAAGACAGAAAATTCTATTCTTGACGAATAGTTCAAATTCCTTAATTTTCTTTTTTTTTTCTTTTTAGAGTAGTCTTTCTGATCTACATGGAGAACTTCCAATATTCAATGACTACTTTGAAAATAATCATAGAATCATAGAATGGTAGGGTTGGAAAGGACCCTTTAGAGATCATCTAGTTGAACCCCCCTGCAGAAGCAGGTTCATCTAGATCAGGTTGCATAGGAACGTGTCCATTCGGGTCTTGAAGACCTCCGAGGAAGGAGACTCCACAACCCCTCTGGGCAGCCTGTGCCAGGGCTCCATAAACCCTCACAGTGAAATAGTTTTTTTCTTATATTTGAGTGGAACTTTTTTGTGTTCCAGCTTCATCCCATTACCTCTTGTCCTGTTGCTAGCTACCAGAATGAACTGCCAAAATCATAGAATCATAGAATGATAGGGCTTGGAAGGGACCTTTAGAGGACATCTAGTCCAATTTCCCTCCCGAAGCAGGTGCACCTAGATCAGGTCACACAGGAACGCATCCAGGTGGGTTTTGAAGACCTCCAGAGAAGGAGACTCCACAGTCTCTCTGGGCAGTCTGTGGCAGGGCTCCATCACCCTCACAGTAAAATAGTTTCTTGAGAATCAAGCCCTACACATGTTGTAGCATCTGTTGCTTCAAGAGATATTTTTTACCTTCATGTTTATTGTCCTGTAAGCTTCAATAAAGCCTAAAATTATTCTGCATATCTTCTCCCTCTCTAAATAATATGCTTTCTTTATAAAATACTTGTGTTATAATTTTCTATTAATCTAGAAATTTTTCACGCCATTTACCTTAGAATTCTATATCTAGCTCCACAGAAGACATTAAATCTAGGGAGCAACGTATGATGAATGTAGAGAAGGAAGAACATAAACTTTCAGAAGGAAGCAATAGAAGCCTACTGCATTAATGATGTAGGGTTTTTTTTCGTTGATTAGAAAGGAAGACTCCCATCTCAGCTTCTGTAGATTTAGCCTCCATTTGTAATATTACAAAGTTCAATGATGAATTTGGTCCTGCAGCACTTTAGTATACTCAATGAAAAAAGTAAAATTTATCAAAACCATGAAACATGGAATATTTCAGATTTAATGTGGTACAGGACAGAAGAGAAAAAGTCTACTAGGCTAGTATGTAGTCAAATAATAGGATAATAATTTCTTTAAGAGATGAATAACAAAAGATTATAATGCAGGCAAATTTATGACCTACAAATTCCCCTCTGATTAAAAAAATAATAAATTGTATAATCTGATATATGAATAAATGTATAATGAATAAAAGTTTTAAATGCATGGGTAAAGCATTCAGCTATCCATTGCCGTTTTCTTTTTCTTAGTGGGTATGAGTCGCATTCATTACAATTGTCATATTTCAGCAACTCTTGACACTGAGAGATAATCTTCAAGAGTATCTTTGAAACGGTTCTTTCTGTTTTTAAGATGCCATGAAAGTTACAGCCTTAACGGCACTCTACAGTACACCATTGTAAACATGGATGAGTGCATGAATGGTGGTAGTGACTAAGTAGGCAATGCTTCACAAATTAATTGGTCAAGTTGCAGAAGTGCCTTGTTCAACTCTCTGGCTTATGTTTGTTCAAAGAAATGGAAAAAAAAAATTACATGAGAAAACCCAGAAATCAAACAAAAAAAGACCTGGACCCCATGTAAATAAGTGCTTGCTACGCTTTTAGAATATTCAGCCAAATTGTGAGTTTTGCCTTTGTTTTCTTAGCAAGAGAAATATTACAGATAGTTCATAAATAGTTTAGAAGACAAAAACCCAATTCCAATGTAATGTGTTAAAAAAAACTCCAATCAACCAACCAAAAACTCCAAAATCTCATGAGGAGACTTTCAGCTCTGAAACTCTTTCATGGAGATGCCTAACTCATGTCTATCTTGATCTATCTTATTTGTGTTGTGTATCTGTACACAACATTTCAGTTAAATCATTTTCTTCTTAGTTTTTATTTGTCATTTCTATTGACTTTAAGTTTTCTGGACATCAGGATTCTTCATGTGAGTGGAAATCTTTCTTTCCAACCATGTTGACACCCTTATATATACACTATAAATGTAACTAAGATGCTAATTTCACTTTAAAAACTACTGACCTTGGATACCTAACATACCTAATATAGGTACAGTTCTCAGGCTTGTAAATATTCTTTTCTGGGTTTTCACTGCTTTGCTTTTCAATTGTTTTGGAATGGAAAATATGAGGCACATATAACATATTTCTACTTTCCATTATATTTATGTGTATAAAAGAGAATGCTATATTGGGGTATTTTACAATATTTACTACCAAATGTTAATGAATACTAATTTATATTTAATCAAGACAGTATATCATATAAATTCCAATTAATAGGAATACATTTTTCCATTGCCAAGAGATAAATAGTGTTCAACTAAGTTAAAAGGATTTCTGAAATTAAAATGTTGTCGTGCACATTTTACTAAATAAATATTTAAAAGTATATTAGCTAGTTTATTCATGAATAACAGGCAGTCTACCTTGCAGAGAGCTAAGGAAAAACTTCTTCACTGTAAAGGTGATGGAGCACTGGAACAGGCTGCCCAGATGAGTTGTGGAGTCTCCTGTGGAGACATTCAAAACCCACCTGGACAAGTTTCTGTGTGTTCTAGTCTAGGTGGTCCTGCTCTGGCAGGGGAGTTGGACTAGATGATTTTTCGAGGTCCCTTCCAACCCTTAACATTCTGTGATGCTGTGATTTCATTTGTGATTAAATGTTAGGTGCTTTGCAAGTCAGAGCACCTGTAGTTCTTAAATTCCCTCATAGTAACATCAGAAGGCAGTTATCTTTAAAGGTACTAAGATAACAATTCACAAAGCAAAGAAATGAATTTAACATTGATGAAGCTATTTTAAACTTTTGTTATTCCTCTCTAAAAACTAGAAATTATACCAATGTTAAGCAAACTTCCCAAAATTTATGAAAAATAAAGAGAAATATGGAACCTGAAATTCACATTTTATTAGACTTGCATATGCATTATTTCTAGATGTTCCAATTACTTAGACAATTACTACTACTGTAACACAATAAAACTGATACTTCCTATGCAAATGTAGAAAAAACAAAATACAGTACACTAGTATAGCCCTTGACCAAGGGGCTCACTTGTTTGTGATCCAGGGCTTAGTTTCCTGCAGTGCAGCTTTGTCACTGTTTTACTGGCATCTTGCTGCAGTTTTCATACTTGTGAAGGTTAAAAATATATTTTTTTTAATTCTTAAATTTACTCAGAATGTCTACAGTATTTTTTATGTCAGTCACAATTTTGTTTAAATATGTATATCTGAATGTGGTTGTTTTCTTCCACTTCCCCTTTTTACAGTCGTGTATGTCAGCATTATGTATTAACATTCATATATTTGCAAAACCACATACTGATAGCATAGGCACAGGCTGCACAGTAAGCCCCTTACCATTTTCTACCTCACGTAAATTCACATGCTCAACTCATTTACAGGAAGCATGTCTCTCCCAGTAGATAAAATAGCAATTTCTTTAATGGTCAAATGTATCCACTTTTGTCTATCATTCACAAAACTGTGATTTAGGACATATCTCTCTTGGAGGAAAAAGCAGTGGTAAAAATAATGTTGAGAAAAAGATGAAAAGAGCACTGAGACTTCCAGGATAAATAAATGAAACATGAGATACTGCAATATAACTTAAAATGCCTGTCTCTAAATTTAGAATTTTCTTTGGATTGTGTACATTGTAAACCTTAAACTAAAATAATACTTCACTTGAACATTATCAGAGATTCATGTCTAGCGTTTAAATTTAAATGAGAATAATATAAACAAAATAATTAAGTTGCTTCCATGTTTAGCAAAACACTAGAAGAATGCAAATTTAAAAGTGTTGACCAGAGCTAAGAAAACAATACCAATACTCAATTGGAAATTATTATGTTCATGTGAAATGACTGCAAAACAAACAAAACCCCCAAACCTTCAAACAAATTATGATGAGTTCTACTGAAGTCAGCAGTACTGGTTAAGTAATTATATTTACCTGTCCATTTCAGGCTTCTAATATCAAGCAAAACAAATCAGAATTCCACATAATTTCTCTTCCTCGATTACCTTCTGTGTAGAGCAGAACAAAGACATTAGCTTTCATTTACATAAAATAAAAATTTTACAAATCATAAAGTTGTAATTTTCTTTGACATCTGCACTGTAGATGTTTAAATAACAGCTCCTCAGCTTTGTCTACTACTACAGTTAAAGTGGTAACTTCCCAGACAGATGTTTGACACTTCTTGGAGATACCATCTTCTCACATTAATTATGAAGATAACTCATAGTGACCAGACCAGGCATGATTGGAAAATGTTGTAATCTGGATTGTATAGCCAAAAAATAATATGTAAAAGAAGTATCTTAGGAAAAAGTCGGAGGGCTCAATTACATGTATGGATGAAAGACATAAAGAAAGATTTTTTACTCCTGATTGTCTTCAGTGTTTAACTGCTGCCATGGGTTTGTGTGGAGCTGCATTTTGCTTGGTAACAGCAGAAAGGGGCTGCACTCCTGGTCTCTTAAACAGTTCTTGAAACATTCCTCTCCTCTGAGGTTGACCCACCTCCAGGCTGGCTGGGCCAATCTGGCACCTCTGTGATCATTATTAAAGAAGACAAACCTGCAGCAGAGGTATAGGAGTGATACAAGATGGAGGTGACCATGCAGACTCCACAATCGGGGAAAGAGGAAGGAATAAGGAGTGCTGGACTGGGGACCCCTCTGCAACCTGTGTCAAGAATGCAGGCTGTACCCCTGCAACCCACGGAGGGCAATGGCAGGACTGAGAGCCACCAGCAGCTCCGGGTGAGTGTGCCCAGAAAGGCAGGGACTGTGTGAGGAGGTTGCCATGGCGCAGGCTGTGCTGGAGAGCCTGTCAGCCACAGAGCAGACTCATATGAGAGGCAGAAAGGAGCTGCAGCCCTCAGGATGAATGCACATCAGAGTGGCCCATACAGAGCTGCCCAGCATATGAGTGATTCAGGGAAGGCTGTTGAGAAGTCTGCCTGCTTTGCGAAGAGACAAGTGGCCGGAACCATCAGGAAAAGACCGATGGAAACCCCCATTCCCAACCCTTATGTGCTGTTCTTGTGGGGAGGAGATAAAGACACCAGGATCAGGGCTCTGAGCCTTGGAAGAGGGATGGGGGAAGGTGGTCTTAAAGGGGCTGGTTGCTCTCTTCATCATTGTACCACTCTGTGTTTTCTTTTTGTTATGTTTTTGGTTGTTGGTGGATTAAATTAATTTTTTGTTTTCTTCCCCAAGTTGAGCAGTCATGTCTGTTTTGCCCTGGACAATAAGTGGCACTTGAGCCCTCCCTGTCCTTAGAGTGTTCTAAAGGCCTTTGCTACTTGTGGCTGATCATGGTCCTTTGTTCCTAGATGGGCCTAAATCATGACACTGCTAACTTATTACTGGCTCTTTTTTTGCAGCTCAGTGACTTAGTTATCTTAAAGACATTAAAATGGCTAAGTTTAAGCAGTCTTTTTCCATTTGACCATTGGGCCGGTATCCATGGCCTTACCTTCAGTAAATTAACAGTAGTCAGACCAGCAAAGGCACAGGAAAAATCTAACTAGGAAGGAAAAACATTCTGTCACTTTATTGGAAGTGAAAGCATAGGCAAGAAAAAGCTGTTAAGGGACATCAAACAGTACTGATGCTGTGAGGGATGAAGTGTTTACACTTTTCATTCTCCAGTTTGCATTAAGGAGGTTATACATGAATGGACACCATGTTAGGGCAGAATAAGGGGAAAAAAGTTATTTAGATAAGTCAGATAGATAAAATTTCATCAGGTTGATGAAGTTTTCTGCAGAGTACTTGAAAAAATGGCTGAAGAAATCTCAAGTTAGCATTACTTTTGAAAACACAAAGGGAATAAATGATCTTCCAGAAGATTAGAAGAGAGGAAACTTTTTTTTTTCCCAAAGAAGAAAAAAGGCCACAGTTATTTAGTTCCAGTTGATGAAAAATATGTTAGTATAAAGACATAGAAAATCAAAAGGTGTTTATTGTCAGCCAATAAATCATGTCATAACAAACAAATTTTGTTCAACAGGGTACCTCATCTAATTAGTATGTTAGAAATAATAGGTATTTCAGATATGCCTGGTACTATATTCTTAAATGACCTAGAAAATTACAGTGAAGAAAAATCTGCTGCAAGGTGATTGTATAAATGATTAGAAAACGACTGAGCTATTATTCATTGCTCACAGTAGAAGAAGAAAAATATGTTGAGCGTTTTTACATATGTATTTGTCTTTACTTCAGTAGTACTCAATACATTTATCATTTTATAATAGAAAATAGAGTACACCATTCAATTTGCAGATCGCTTCAGACTAGGCTTTGGAGACCACATTAAAATTCAAATGATCTTGAGAACTGAAGTAGTTTGCTGGTTTGTTTTTTTTTTTTTTTTCCAAAAAAAACCTGTCTACTGTCTACTGACAGTAATGACCTTTTAGCTTAAAAGAATATGAAGAATTGTCATTATCTTCATTTAAAAACTATAATCTGGTTGTTAAACAACACAGGCGAATGTTTCGGGAAAATAAGGAAATAATCCAAAAGGTTAACTGAATGATTGTATCAATAAAGATTTTTCTTCTAGATCCTCCTTTAGGTCATCAGAAATAGCAAGTTTTGGATTTTTGTAGGCTTCCTCCGACTAAAGCTCAAGCATACCTAAAGATACCACTTTGTACTGCTTTACAAGGGCACGTAATGATAAGGGAGGGGGTAATGACTTTAAACTGAAAGAGGGTCGATTCACGTTAGACATAAGGAAAATGTTAATTACTGTGAGGGTAGTGAGGCACTGCAACAGGTTGCCCAGAAAAAGTGTGGATGCTCCCTACTGAGGAGTTTTCAAGGCCTGGTTGGATGAGGCTTTGAACAACCTAGTCTAATGGCAGGTGCTTTGCCCATGGCAGGAGGGTTGGAACTATATGATCCCTTCCAAGGAAAACCATTCTATGATTCTATGATACACCTCCTACTGGACAGGTAAAATATGTCCCAGCCACCACAGCAGTCTAATTACTGATCTTCTTGTTAATGATGCCTCCTTTTTAGTTGTATGCTGTAGGAATCCAACTTTCAAACTCAAGTTACGCCAAAATAAACTATTTCAGTCCTGTTTTCATATACTTGCAGCTACGAACAACACATCACGGCTTAATTTGTAACCTTATGTAACTGCTAAAAAGTACTGGATTAAATTGGGACAAAATGTAGAGCATCTATCATAAGTCGTTTTTTTTAAATATCAGACAAAATCTGTTATAATTCACTCAGCTTAGAGGAGAAAAGTTTGGAGGGTTTTTTTTAAGTGAATCTCTATTTTTTTAGGTTCTATTGCTAATTCTACCACGAAATTTATGACTAGACTTTTCTTGACAAAGGTACTATGTTGAAACATGAAGTTAAAACATACTTGCTCTGTCAGAAGTTATGGTCTCAGGACACTGAAAGCTATGACATTCTACCAGTATAAAAATTATGGCCAAGGGATTAAAAAAATAGCGTAGTTCATTAGGTAAATTGAGAGAAAACACAGTAGAAAAGAAATTCTGCATACAAGAACAACTATAAGTATGTGGAATATCAATTATACAACACCATGAAATGTTTTTTTAAAAGTGTCTATAATTGTAGAATCAAATCTTTCTGCTTTTGTTGTACTACGGAGTTAAACAGAAGACATTTCAAGCAATCCATGACCTTTTTACTGTAAGTGTCATGGCATTTGGGTTGAAAACTATCCTCTCAAATTGTTCAAGCAATTACAATAATCTCATCTGAATAATAAAACATTTTTCAAGGGAAAAAATCTGTATACTCGTTTGGACTCAGTTCAACTGAAAGTGTGAATAAGCATATTAAAAAAACTGTTGCCAAAAATCTTGGGATTTTATTTGCTCATATATTAAATGTAAAAAAACGAAAGATTATTTGTACATATATCATAAACAAAGCCCAATTTTTCCTTTTTCAAAAGGATGGACATGAGAAGAATACAAGAGCTTATTGTATTGCCTTATACAAAGAGTTGCATTTTTTAAAATAAGTCATAAATAAATAAATACTGTAACCTCTTGATGAGGTTTTGAATTAGTTATTTGATTGTGATACGAGACAGAAAACAATAATATGTATTTTAAATAAAAGTTTTGAGTGTCACTAACTGGTCATTTAGAATTAAAATGGCACTCAGAGATCCCCACCAGCATTACTATATGTCTGTTTTCTTGTTGGGCTTTCCAGAAAGGAAGATTCCTCTACTTAACTATAAAGTCAGAAGCTGCCCAAACATTCACCAATTCCTGAGGACAGAAGCAATTTCTATGCCTCTGCAATGTAAAGTTTTCAACTAATATTACTAATATGATGACAAGGCACTTGGTACAAGTATCTCAATTGCAGCTGGAAAGTTCAACTGTCATGGGGAAAAATAAAGTAACCTCCTAAACTGGAAGCATGCAATTTTTCAGAGTCTATGGATCTATATACTGAGACCAGAAAATATGAGAAGTACAAGGCAGCAGAATTCTGATGTTAAATAATAAGCAACAGAACACATCTCCATGAGGACAGGAGTCTTAGATACCAAGGGACACAACTGAAAACAGGGAAATGCTTCTCCTGTAAGTGCATGTATTTATAAGTAAAGCAGCATGGACAAGAAATTATACCCAAAGGACAATAACTTTTGCTTATGCTTTTTAATGGAAAAAAAAAAAGTTTTATTTCAACACTGACAGAAGTTAATTGCTGTTTTGTACTTAAATATATTTTAATTTTAAGCTGCAGGAGAAATATATTAATTTAGAAAAGCAAACGACAGTAATACCGTTAGATGGTAGAATCTTGTTCTTCACTTTCATTTCTGAAAAACTTTAACATAAAATTTAAGAGTATTACACCTGTTGCCAAAAATGTTAACCTGAGTAATTACAAAACTGTACTAATGTTGTACAGTTGATATTTTCTACTTTCTATTTATGTATTTTTCTACTCTGATTACAAAGATTGTTAGTTAGAAGGTAAATAATACTATCAGGCAAGATTCTTTAAAGGAATCCAACATCCTGTTTCTTAGAAAAAACAACTTGATTTTAAAAGCTAAATTGTATAAGGAAAGTAAGTTTTCCTATAAAATAAAACAATAAATAAAATTATGACTCAGATTTATTTAAAGAAAGGAAACATTCCACAACCTATCCACAGTGGAACATTACAAAACACCTCCTATCAGCTGAAGGTGAATACCAAACACATGCTTATTGCTCATCTCAATCAAACAACTTTCTCCATACACAAGAACTCACTTGTATTCATGTCACTACATCCCAATGTCTTCAGACATTGATTAAGATTGCTGCTTATTTAGATGCTGGAGAAAGGCATTCCAAAGAAAAGCTGGAAAGCCACTTAACAGATAACTTCTCCAAAGATGTGACATTACAAATCTGCTGTTATCCCAACTGATCTTTGTTTCTAAGAGAAGTCTAGAAGTCTTTTGGTTTCTGTCAAATACTGAAAGGTTTTCAAGGGTAAAACATCACTGAAATAATTTTATTTTTTTAACTTCAGAAGAACCTAGAAGCCGAAATGTAAACATTGTAAGGTCCTGTCTAAAACAGTAAACAAAATCTCCCAGTGCCTGCTCTCTGCTTGGCTCAGGCCCTGGGACTCAGACCAAATGGCACGACGCAATTTGCCTCCATATGGCTAAACGCTCCTATCTTCTAAAACACTGGCTATATCCAAAGAGCCTATTGACTTTATCTCCTGACTTATGCTAACCCCAGAACTCGTTTTCAAGACGTTGGTTTATACAACCCAAAGCCATTTTAATGATTGTGATACTGTCTTATCAGTATTGACCATCTTGTGCCTGTTATATTGGTTCTGTTTAATTTAATTAAGTCTAATTTAATTTCCTAGTATATGTGTAGAGGTAAAATCTTACATTTTTTTTATACAGGCTGTTTAGCAAACCAGAGGTATCTCCTTTGGTGTGATTTGCTAATGTACAATATTTGACAGAAGTTTTTACTTCAGATTGAAAAATAAACATTATATACAAGATCAGCAGGAAACTGCATTTTTTTAATAGAATATGAAGCAAACCAGTTCTAAGAAAGTTCTGACTCACAATAAAAATGACAGCAGCTACTATTGCATCTAGCTAAGAAAAAACATCCTATTTTCTTCGCATCACCAGAATTTTCACAGAGAAGAGAGATCGATAAGATATCATTCATAGGAGCACTGCTAGAAGTGTTGGATTTAAATGAAAACAAAACAACGTAGTGATTTTAATAAGAGATTCTGTCACCTAAAAGAGATAGAAAGAGCTTCCATGTGAATCAGCAAGTGGGACAGATGAGCAGGTTCAAAACGGTAAGGTTTTAAGATGCTATGGGGAGTAGGGCATTGGAGCACAATGAATGCTCTGCCAAATCTGTAAAGGAGGGAGTTCAGCTGTTTTCAATCATAACTTGGGAAAGAAGGCAAACTTATTTTCAAGGAAATTATAGGCAGCTTGGGAATGGCAGGCAGAAGCTGTGCATTTCTTAAAAGAACTGACAACCATTGCCATCAGAGAAACTATGAGAACTTTTAGATTTTAGAATTGAAGAACTTTAATATTATTTGACTATTTATGAGAGTTGGGTAGAGAGGAACCACATGAGATTCAACAAACTCAAGTGCAGAGTCCTGCATCTGGGAAGGAACAACCCCATGCACCAGTACAGGCTGGGGGTTGATCTGCTGGAGAGCAGCTCTGCTGAGAGAGACCTGGGAGCCCTGGTCGACAATAAACTAAACATGAGCCAGCAATGTGTCCTCATGGCCAAGAAGGCCAATGGAGTCCTGGGATGGATCAAGAAGAGTGTGGCCAGCAGGTTAAAGGAGGTTCTGCTCTCCCTCTACTCTGCCCTGGNAAAAAAACCTATTTCACTGTGAGACTGAGGGAGCAGTGGAACAGGCTGCCCTGAGGGGTTGTGGAGTCTCCTTCCTTGGAGGTCTTCAAGACCTACCTGGACATGTTCCTATGCGAGCTGATCCAGGTGGACCTGCTTGAGCAGGGGAGTTGGACTAGATGATCTCTAGAGGTCCCTTCCAACTCCTACCATTCTATGATTTTTCTAAATTTAATAGTTATTTTTCAGTTTTCATAATTTTAGTTAGTTTACTTGTGAGTCTTTACCCACAACAAATCACGAAAATTTTTCTCTTAAGTGAAATTGTCTGACCATTTAAAAACTGCTTTAGGGGCTGTTTATACAACTGCTTGTGATCATAACAAAATGGTTTAAAAAGTGATTTTCCCTCAAACTAATGTAAGATAACTGACTGTGCTCTTCTAGGCTACTGCAATGCAGAATAAAATGTATCTGTTCAAGTCACCACTGGGGGCAAATCATGTATCATTATTTTCTCCAGCATTACTAAGGAGGAAGTAAACAACAGCTATGCAGAAGTAATTTTTGTTACCCTCTGAAATAAATGTAGCTGGTCATGTCAGCAGACTTGCAGAAATCTATCCTGTGCTGTGCTAGCTCCCTGATAATTTTGAGAGTGAATTTCATTTAACCTTTTAACTTATCAAAGGCCAACTCATTCTCCAAAGTTCAATCTCAGTTGAAAATTCACTACAAGAAAACCATAGACAAGAGCTGACAAGTGAACTGGTTTTGGTTTATTGTTCGGTTTTGTTATTTCTCTCTTGCTAATAGAAAGCAATCATAGTTACAAGTGTAGATATATTTATAGTATTTTAAGTTTGTCTACATATACTGCTGTGGTAGGAAAATCAGCTCAACAAATTGAAACTCCCCTTCCTGACTCACAGCAATGCCACAGAATTGTATGTATACATTATAAACCACTTAAGTTGAGTTTTCCACTACTACCGTATTTTCTCAGTGTTCCACAGTTTACTTATGCAATTCAGAATACATCCACGGTTCGTAAAGCTTGATCAAAGCCTTTGAGCACAACAAAGGTTTAAAGAGTAAGTCTAATACATTATTTATTTGTTTATCACTTAGTACATTGCCACTTTCTTCAGTAAGTTTTGATCTTTTCATGGATGTCCAGACTCATTTATTTCTCTACTATCTTGAGCCTGAGCATCCTATAGATCAATTTCACAGTATCTTTTTAACACCCTCAGATTCTTGCTTCTTAGTGTATAATTAACCACCTACAAAATCAGCATCTTTATAGCTGAAGTACGTGTTCATTCATTTATGTGAAATTCCCACATTTGAGTGAGAGTTGTTTTAAAACCATTCATTCTAGTATCATTCTTATCCATAGCACAGTGATGTCACTTGTTTTCTTCTACTTCTTTTCATTAAAACTTTGTGTCTTCTGGATTAAAACTACATGATATGTTAAAATTCAGTGACAAAATTGTCCGTTACCGTTTTACTTTGCTGAGAGGTATATCTCCTCTCTTATTAATAACTATCATCCCATAGTAACACATATGCATATCTTCTTCACACTCGCTATGTGTCTTTTGACTTTATTTAAATGCAATGTGGAGATTCATACAGACTGGCTACTTATTAACCCTAAAGGTATTGTTAGCAAATTACTTTGCACGATGGTTCCTCTGTTGCTTGTTTTAGCAATCAATAACTGCAACTGCATCTTAACTTTATTCTTGATACACCAGTTTTTCCTGGGGTACAGAGTATGACATGTAAAAAGCTTAATGTAAAACATCTGAAACCTAAATAATAACCAATACTCCAAAGCTTTGCAATGGACAGAAGGAAGAAGGAGTGTTAATAAAATCTAACCAGTTTGGGTACCTACTTCAAAGTACTTCTCTTTGGAAGTGCTTTTTACTACTTTGAGGTTTCATTAAAAGGATATATATCCCGAGGCCATTTTTTCCTACAAAACATGAGCATGAGACCTCCTTAGGGACATCACTATGCAAATATAATGCATTTGAAGAGCATAAGAAAGACAAAAATACAAAGAGAAAAGTGTTAGGAATCTGACAGGTAACGGGGACAAAAAGAACAATCACTTTTATGTGTTTGCCTAACTGATAGATAAAGAAAAAAAGAGTTGTGAGCACTTTCAAGCAAAGTCTATAAAATTACTCAATATTTGTGGTTATGAATAATCTGAGGAAGTGACACCAGGTAAGGAAGTTCAGAAACATGCAGTTTCATAAACAAAAATACAATGTGATGCACTGTGTTCCAGTGTTCAACAAATGGGACAGATTACCTATGATTACTATTACCTTGACTATACTTTATGGAACGTCTAAAGTATGAATGGAAGTCTGTCAGCTATCAAAATGCTTCCTTTCAATGACTTAGAGATGTGTAATTCATAATTCTGGTCATATGTTTGTGCCATCCTCACATGAGTAGATTAAGACATATTTGACCAGCAAACTAATTTATTTACTATAACTCCTAAGAACAAGGTCCCCTGAACTGCAGTAGAGCATGCAGCTCCAGCTTCTCCTGCATGAAGAAGCAAGTATATATAACCCATAAATTAATCTTTTTATGTACCAGAGTTTCAAGAGAAACTCAATAGATAAATTGTGTTCATCCTGTCATGCACAGAATAATCTAGAATATGTTCCTTTCCCAACTGACATATGTCAAAAGTGTCTGTAGGAAAACATTAAAGTAAGAAACTATGAAAATCTAAGTAAGCCAAACTCGAAATTTTTTAACTTCGTGCCTGGGAAAACAATTTACTCATTACCTATATGTTGTGACAATGGCTTCTTCTTCAGTGTAGCCTTTTTAGGGGTAGCGCTTGTTAACTGTGTGTTGACAAAAGAACTTTGAATGTGATATGAACTACGAATTTCAAGGGTTTTTCAGTTGTCATTTTATGATAGGGTTAATACATTTTCATATATGAAAAATCAGCTACATATACCAAATTAATGCATTTCTTACCTGCAAAAAATATTTTTATATTAAAATACAGAAGAATCAAGTAATGTTATAAAGAACATCAAAGCCTATACACAATATGTTGAAGAGTTCAGACCTAAATAAAAAATAGCTAAGACTATTTCAGTTATAGGCATAACTGAAATTAAAGGTATGATCAACAAATAATTTTTTTTTCGTATAATCTCTTGATAGTTTGCACTGGAAAGGTGATACAGAACTGAATCACTTTTTCGGGTGTAGCACATTAATTGAGAGACTTCTGAAGTATATTTAGAAAAACAATTTTGTTGGAAGACTCATTTATTTTAATCTGTGTAACATAAGCAAAGACAGAAAATCCAATCATTCACATCAAATGACCAACTACAATATTAAGGCAGATTTAAAAAAATGTTTAAAAGAATTAAATCACGGAAAGGAAATTATGTAATGCTCCTAAAATCGGGTTATTTCTCAATTTTCCTCATAAGTAGAGAGCTATTAAATACAAACCAGATAGCTTATTGTTTATGTATTCATTGATTAAAGCTATTTACATGTGTACATCTTTTAGAGCTTGTAGCTACACATTAAGAAACCAGAATTCACTATAGTTAGTTTAATATATATTGTTATAAAAGAGGCACTTCTAAAGTCTCTGACATGATGGAAGTTTCACCTGTCTTATTCTAAATGAAGACTTTTAGGCTTTTCTTGCTACTGCTTTCCCAAGCAGCTCAGTTCCTAAACAAAAATAAACTGTCTCTTCTGTTTGCTTTACAAGGTTTTTTTGGCTTTTTTTTGTATTACTGAATACTGGGAGCAAAACTGAGGCACTAGGGAGTCTGTAGTGCAGCTGCTGTGGCATAAATCATTATTTAAAACTGTCAATTTTTCTTCCTTTGAAAGTAGGACTTTATGTCCTGATTTTTTTTGTTAAATTCAGAACTTTCCAATGTTAAACACAAATTCTAATATTGGGTTATACCCAGAAGCACTATGTGATAAATAAAATGGTAATAAAATTGTTAATTAATGTTTGTCTTCTGTGCTTCTCTAGGGGAATTTTCAAGCTCTAGTGTTCTACTAATGAAGAGTTAACACATTCCAGATTGAGGGGAAAAATTTATCCAACTTTATTTCTTGAATTTACAAAGAGATACTGTAACAAACTTTTGGCAGCTCCTGACTCCATGGGTAAAGCTGGCCAATGCAAATGTATTTACCTGGAAGAATATGCAATCTTTTTCATCACTTTCTTAGGGATAAATCTTCTTCTAAAATGCTGCTTTCTAAGGTACGGTTGGTATTCTGTATATCATCTTACTTCTGGCAACTTTTCATGCCTAGGGATTTATGAGCTAGCAGGTGAAAATATACAGTTTTGTTCCCGCATCACTCTTCTACATTTCACCACAAGGCTTTTAATTCTGTAATTATGTCCCAGAAGCAGCGTACTTTGTGACACTCCTCCCAAGTGGGCAGATGTTTCCAAGCAGATCTCTCTGTTGTGAAGGAACCTCTCTTGGGTTTAGCACTGTCAGGCTGCATTAAGAGCAGATATAAAAGGTAAGAAGCAGATGTGTAGTGCTATTTCTGTTTGACGTACTGTTCCTCTATCCAACGTTTTCTACTGGTACAGCAACATTGAGCCAATAGGCTAATGAATGGAGCCTGCAGAATAAATCGTTAACCTGTAACCTCATCCAGTCTGCACACAGTCTATTAAGTCTGTACCCCTACAATTCACAGTCTTGCGTTTACTGCTCCTGCTACATTTGTTGTTTTGCTTTATTTTGCTCCCAGTATTACAGAGTGTTCTCAGAATAAAAATCCCAAGGAAAGCAGACCTGCACTAGAGAGAGAGGAGGAGGAAGGCTATGAGGGACAGTTAGTGACCTGCTGACTTACTTGCACGAGGAAGACTGGATCATCTCTTTCTCCTGACCGCCCCAGAGCACATCTGCGTCACATGCAGAACAGGGGGTGGCTCGGTGAGAGGCGCCGAGATAGACAGAAAATCGTACACAGAGGACCTCGACAACCTCACGGGCGTGATTTTTTTTTTCCCCCCCCCTCCTACGTACGGCGTATATAAAGGAGCCCTGCTTTCTCACTGTGCCAGCTCTCAGGCTTTGCCATCCCTGATAACTGCAGGCATGGGACTCCCTTGAGAAATGGGATGTGAAGGCGGGAGGTGGAGAGAGGCTTCCAGGTGACTTTTCCCTCTCTGGCTGCGCTCGATCGCAGAGCTCTGAGAGACTGGGGAAGCGGCACCTGCCTCCCACCGTGGCCGCCGCCGCCGCTCCTCTCCGGGCTGTAGCTGCGCTCGCTACCCCGTTAATCAGATTAGCGCGTCTTCGCAGCCTCCCTCACCCCGCTCTTCCCTCGCAAGCGCCTGTCTCCCCTGAGAGGTGTCTCTCATCTTCTGCCTCTCTCTCCTCCCCTTTCACCGTGCAGTTCTCGTCAGCTCTGGGCATCTCTCTCTCCCTCGCTCGTTCTCCTTTCCCTTGCTGAACGTCTCTACCTCCTCTCGGCTCTCCGCGTCGCTCCCATCCATCCATCCATCCATCCATCCATCCATCCATCCATCCATCCATCCATCCATCCATCCATCCATCGTCCTCTGACTCCGACTCCGTCTGCACTGGCGCGTACGCGCATCGCTCTCCTGCCGCCGGCTGCCACCCCTCGCCCCGCAGGCGCAGCGCTGCCCGGAGGAGCCGCCGCCGCCGAACCGCCCC
>WBNH01010232.1:26098-74532 GCA_013401255.1 Urocolius indicus
CGCCGCCCGGCCCTGCGTGTGCCGCCGTGAGTCCCGCCTCGCCTCAGCCCGCGCCCGTCCCCCGCCCGCCGCCGCACCATGTCCGGCTCCGGCAGGAAAGACTTCGACGTGAAGCACATCCTGCGCCTCCGCTGGAAACTGTTCAGCCACCCCTCGCCGGCGGGCGGGCCGGCGGGGGGCGGCTGCCTGCCGCCCGACAGCAGCTTCGAGCACTGGGGGCCCAGCCAGAGTCGCCTGCTCAAGAGCCAGGAGAGGGGCGGCAGCGCCTTCTGGAAGAAAGCCGCCTCCTCCGCCGCCTCCTCGGCAGCCAGCACGGCCGGGCCGCCCCGGCCGGGCGGGGTACACGGGCCGGGGCACGGGCCGGGGCCGCCGCCGCCGCCGCCGCCGCCCCGCACCGTCTTCTACGTGGAGTCCCTGGAGGAGGAGGAGGCGGAGGCGGCGCCCGGCGGGATGGAGGTGTCCCGGGAGCCTGAGAAGCCCCTGGCGCCGCCGGAGCGGGAGGAGGCGCCGGGGGGCTGCGTGGACGGAGGCAGCCGGGCAACAGGTGACGGAGGCGGACACAGGTAGGGAAGCGCCGGGGGCGGCTGCGGTGCGGAGGGCGCCGGGGGTCCCGCCTGCGGGGGCAGGGACGGGAGGGGTAGGGGCGCACGTGGGCGAGCGTGCGGGAGTCGGCGAGGCAGAGTGGTGCGGCTCCTCCATTTGAAATGCCGGGATTTAAGGGCGGAGAGGTGCTCTTAAGGGCGGCGGGGGAACTGCTCCGAGGTCCCGGGAGAGGCCGGTCAGCCTCGGGCTGCCACGGGCAGGGGATGCTGCCCTCTCCCGTCCTGCCCCTATCTTGCCCCTTCTCGAGCCCCTATCCTTCTCCTGCCCTTTCCCGCGGGGCTGGCCCGGCCACAGCCGCCTCTCAGAGACGGCACTCCGCGTTGGTGATCGCCGCCACCCAACTTTCTCAGAAGTTCGTGACAGTGTTAGCCGGAGGTTACGCTGTTCTGAGAATTGGGATGCCGGGTGAAAGCTCAAAAGGTAGAAGCCTGCGGTTTGCCGGAACTCGGTGACTAAATCGTGTCACAGAGCACAATGGGAATGTGTTGTTATCAGCGGAGTGACACCTGAGGACACGTAAGAACCGGCAAGATAACATCCAGGTGCTTGTGTTTCATCCGAAACTTTCTGTTAACGTCGAATTGCTTTTCTTTCTTAATCCCTACCCTCTTCCTCCCCCGAGCCCAAATGGAAATTAAAATCACTAGCAGAAGGTGATTTTCAGAAATACTGTGATGCTGATAATTGGGGATAAAATGCTGTATTGGCTTAACTCTGCTTGCTCTCACCTCCCCGTGGTTAAAATAATTTAATTTTCATTTCCCTTGCCGTTTATTACTTTTTCTGTGGAAAGAAACGGATCATTCAGTTTCTAAACTAGAAAGAAAAGGGTGATTTGTGTTCTTCATGTTGACAGTAAAGCATATGGTATTAAGTATTTTATGAGATAATGAGACAGCACTGTGCATTTGTTTGGATTAATAGGGCTGTAGATAAACGTACATGGGTTTATAGCTTCGAATATGTTAAGCTTTATTTCTTAGACATCTAAAACATATATTCAATACTTGAAACTCTTCATTGTTTTGTCAGCACAGTTCATTTCATAGCAGCTACATCATGCAACAAATGTGGGGTAGCTGGTGAATGACTTAGGGCACATTTTTAAAGAAAGTTTTCACAAACATTGGAAGTTTATCTTGAGCAACAAGAAGATTGTTATTGCAGGGTTCAGTAGAAAATGTTAGTGAGGTACACTATGAAAACAGGTAAAATAAGCCAAAATATCTCTTCAAGGTTTCTGAACTGAATAAAAGAGACAACTTCTACGAATATACTTTTATTCTATAGATTTTGTATTAGGGGCATCTGATAACCATTAGAGATCTGCATTCTGACGCAAACGTACTGAATTTTAGTCACATCTCTTGATTTGTCTGCAAGAGCTGACTTGCTAGAATAAACTTCTTCATCACATCTATATATATATATAAAATATATATATATATGTTTTCTGTGATAATACGTATTTGACTTACTGCTTTTGGGTTTTTCTAATCCATTTGTTCAGTGTTCTTCATTCATTGGTACTGAAACAATCATCTGTAGGTCCTGGTCTTATTGAAAAAATACACTAAAATTTGTTCAGGTTTAAAAAAAAACTTCAGACAGGAAGATACCATTTTACTATTAATGAAAATGCAACATTTTAAGAGATGAAAATGTTCAAGAGGGTTTGGGAGTCTGAGACTTTCTGGTTTTCCTTCTCAGAGCCTGTCATTTGCCTACATGAATTTTGAATTCTATGGCAAGAAGTGGTCAAGGAGAACTGGTCAGGTGCTGCAGAAATGGTAGTACTGTGCTTGAAAGCTCTGTGATCCAACAGTCTTCTAGTATCCTGACAAGCTATGTCTCATTCTGTAGAAAGTTAGTCTTTTTATAAGTGGTACCAACTACGTTACTTCATTATGACTATGGGACATATAAACTACTGTTTAGCTCTGAATGATACACATTCCACATATTCATCTATTAGGTAGTGTGTAAGTTCTTTAGGCACACACCTGGATGTTTGGTACAGTAACCATACAACTGGTAGCTCCTGTCTCATAATATTTTATTCTCTACATATTTAGCAAATGCTTTAATACTTTAGGACTGTTTGAAAAGCTATATTTTGAATAAAAACATTTAGATACAGTATTTCAGGTGTTGTAAACTGGAGATCTCAGAGCAGTGTTAGCTAGGAACTCGGTGGTAGGACATAATGTGGGGAGGAAGTCAATGAAACAACGTTGCTTTTACACTTGGAATTAATAAATTTGTGGTTATTTCTACTACTAGTAGGTATATGCAAGTGAAAATGACTTTTTTTTTTTTTCCTTAGCTTCTGCTTGGGGTCCCTGTATCCTCAAAAGAGTATTACTTTTTCTGGTCACACCCCTCTGCTTGTGAATTCTATACTGGAGTCCTTTTTCAGCCCATCTCATCAGCAGAATTCTTGATTTTGGCTATCTGTGGATCTGTAGTTACTCTGTTTTCACATCTAAGTTAAATACTTACCTTAATGATCTTGAATTCCTAGTTTTACTTTGAATATTCTGTTAGATTCATTTAATGAGAGAGTATGGTTGGGTAATAAAGAGTACATTCTGCTTTATTGATTTGGTTTTGTATGCTTCTGAAGAGCATCCTGTCATGTTAATTGTGCAGGTACTGACGTGCATGAGTAAGGTTATGTGGACTGGCATTACGAAGACTCTAGGGTTATACTTTATGCATGATGTAATGTACAGACACAATTGTTCTGCATTCCATGTTGTATTTGTAAAAACATCAACAAAAAAGTTTTGCAATTAACACTGTTAAAACACTATTTGATTACTTGAAATTGCTTGTAAACATGTATATCAAATTGTTTTAGAGCTTGCATGACAATTTTGGAAATAACTGCAGTAGATATTTAAACATAGGTTTTGTTTTTATCTTGGAAAAAAAAAATCTATGTAATCAGTTACAATTAAGATTTATAATTCAATCACAAAAGTGCTTGGAAAATACCAGTGCTAAGATTTTCCATGTAGCTGTCAGCTCCTATGAGCTTTTAATGGAGTTAGTGAATGATAGCATGTATCGCTTGCTTTACACTGTCCAAATCCTATGAATGTGTAGTTACTCATGAGCCCTTGGCACTGTTCATCATTAAGTATGTGACTCACCAAATATTCCTAGGTTTATCTTTACACCAGCCTTATTTTATAATGGAGGGGTAAAGCAGAGAGACACATAAAAACAAAAAAGAGTTGGAATTGGTGTTTTCACAGCACATAGCTTTTTTTCTCCTACTACTTTCTATGTTCTCAGTTGCACCCATAAATGACGAGCCCTTCTGCAAACTGGTCCTAGATTCCTCTAGCTCTGTGCAAGAGCGATGAGGAAAGTGGGATTCAATTGCCATTTTGTTAAGAATGCAGCTCCAAGAAGGATATTCTAGATATGCCTAACCTATCTAAAGCAAACATTGACAGTGCAGAAGTCTTTCATAAAACATACAAGTATTTGAAAATACAGCTTCTGAAAGAAGATGGCAAGTCCTCCCACCATGAGCTGCTGTATAATAGTGTACTGTAAAGCATGTATTTTGAGGACAGAGTTCTGTGCTCTCCTCATACAGCAGACTTTCACAATCGTACCTTGCTTTACTGGAAAAGCTTCAATGAAAGAGCATTTTCTACTGTTTCTGGTAATCCAAAAAGGTTAAAAATGGAGTATAATTTTGTAATTTAAGCATTAACTGAGCAATTTAGTTTACAAGTCTCTATATTCAGAACTAATGATTTAAATTAAATCATTATTTGATAAGAAATAATAATGATCAGAGTAGAATCAAACGTGAAAACGTGTGGCTTTAAACTTTAGAAAGCTGTTGGATAAGCTTTTCTTTTTTTTTTGTATTTTGGCGTTCTGATCCCACAAATCTTGCATTTTTGTGCATTTGCCCATTAGTCTCTCCCACTTTCAAGCCTTCGAAAAAACGTAGCAAGCTACCACCTCGTGGTTAATATGCTGCTATAGAGTGATGAGTTTGAAATCTGTCAGGATGAACAAGCATTTCAATGAAGCTTTTTAAATTAATGATAAAATATTTTGATCATTTTAGAAAATGTAGATGAAATTGTCACCAAAATTTACAACTGAAGTACTTGATGTACTGTTGTATATGTATCTAGTCTCAAGAGAGGATTAAGAGCTCTGGTTTCTAATTAAATGGAGCTTATGAAAAGAAGGGGAATCAAGACACCTTCCTGTTTCTTAGTGTGTCCTGTGAGCTCTCACACCTCTAAGTATTTTCTCAACTGAATGTGGCTATGGCCCTTCTTAGGTGCTATCCTCTTGGTATTGTTGAGATATAAAAACGTGAATTGTGACTACTACTGTGACAGCCAGATCCTAAAATTAGAAACTACAGACAGCAAATTTATAGCTACTTGTATTTACCATTGACTTCTCTTTCTCGTATAGACTGCTGTGTTAGGAATGTAATTCAATGCTAGGGGTGATATAGATCACACAACTTTACATTTCTAGGTTATGGAATAAGAAGAGAGTAATTCATTTGTCTTTACCATGAGCTGGCTTTTCGTGTCTGTTATGAAACTTTATAAAAAGGTTATATAACTTTTAAACACTTGTACTTTTGATTTCCACAGCAAAAGAGGCTGGGTTCATAAACAAAGCAGACCACAGACTTTTCTCCAGTGTGCTGGTTCATTCTCAGAGGATGTATGTTCTGTGCAGAGAATGCAAAAGGTATTGGTGATAGTGCATGATGCTATAGCTAAGTTACAGGGAAAATCTAATTGTAGACTTTTCTAACTGTGAAGTCTTCAGCTTTGTTGCTTCTAGAACAGCATTTCTAATATGGGTTGGTTAGCAGTTTCGTTTTCTAGCGAATGAAGCAGAAGAAGTACAGAAATCACTTTGTGTGCTGTCATTTCTTTTTGTCCTCCACAGATGCAGGACTGAAACTTGAGGATTCACTGTGAATCCCACTTCCACTTGAGCTGATGTAATAATGAGTAGAAAAAGGAAGTTCTTAATTTTTGTGTAATTACAATGGTGATTGTTCACTCTCTCTGCAGAAAGACTGAAGAATGTGGCAGCTGAAGGGGGATAGTAAGTCTTCAGAATTATGCTGCATTTGAGATCCTAGTAGCAAGCACACTCACACTTTTCTTCTTGGTACTCCCAAATTTGCTTTTGTTTTATCCTCTTTAAACTCTTTTAATTATGTTCTTCTTCTGGATCTTATTTTAGCTTTTTATCTCCTTTTTGCACTCTCAATTCATAGTTTCCTTACTCAGATGCTGTTACTTGATTTGATTGGCTTCTTTTATGATCTGCCTCCTTGATTTACTTGCCAGGTTACTCTAATGCAGAACTGTCTGTTCTTTTCTGTATCTCGACCTAGGTACTTTCACAAGTCTAATCGCCTCTTAATTCCATCATATCTTGTCAGACCCCTCATTCTTCTGTTTCTCTGTCGCTATTTGCTTATCTGCAAATTTCAGTGTCCTTTACACCTTCCTCCAGCTCCTTTGTCAGTTTTGATAGAATCCTAGTAGAACTCCCATTCCTGTGTTTTCACTCCAGCTCCCATTTTTACTATATTACTCTGACTGGTTTCCTCGACTGCTGCCAAGTTGATGGTACCATTTGCTGTTTAATGGGTCAGTAAGACACATAAGTTTGAGTAATTTGTTCTGTCAGTGATGAGGATTTATCTTATGTCTTTCTTGGATGCACATTTTAGAATAAAGTGAATTTTCTTCCAGACATGCCTATTTATCTTCATTGAGAGTAACAGTAGTCTAAAGTGGCTAGTTCAGATTTAAATGTTCAATTTAAATGTTTAATGTTCAATTACATTTGAGAAAATGAACATCATTTGAAGTCTATGTTGCAAATTCAAACTGCTATAAAAAGATGGAATAAATTAAATCTTGGTAGATTCTCATAGTGTTATCGAAGAGCATCTCTCTCATCCAAATAAAAGGAAGGATACTGCTCTGAAACATGGGCTTACTAAACCCCCTGGAAAGGAAGACATGAGAGGTATTTTTGTTGTTGTTATCTACGTGCTTTAAATATCAGCTAAACCAACATTCTTTTCTTCAGGACTTATTTTCAAAAATGCCTGCACTGTTTTGTCAGAATATTTCTGAAAGATTCAACATGAAGAAAAGGCTTGGCAATGAAAATATCAGCTGCACAGAGAGTGGCTAAATCAGTAAAATACCTCTGAAACTATTGTTGTCTTAACGGTAACATCAAACAGCATAAGAAAAGGGAATTGCTGTTCAGCCTTTCATAGTGAAACTGAAAGCATATACAGAGAAGAGCAGCTATCTCTGGAAAATCTAAGTGCTGAATCTTTATAGGTAAGCAACCAGAAATGAAATAATTCAGCAGAATAAACAAAACTGTATAAACTTCTCCAAAATTTGCATTAAGGTTTATCTAGAAATTTCAATACATACTTTCAATTTATGAGATGTTCTTCTCTGTGGTTTTCATTTATTTCTTTAATTTAAAGAAAATTGGTATTATCTGTAACATACGTGACTATAATTGTGTATCTCATTTTTCTAACTTAAGTCTGAATGACAATTGAGAACTCCTGTAAGTTTAGACCAGTATTACAATTATAAAGTCATAAAGATATATATATTCCGAGCATCACAGGTCATTGTCATATGTAGCCTTGTTTTCCAAAACACTTTTCTAATAATTACTTCTATTTCTTCACTTTTTAGTCCTTAACTACATCTCTCTCTGCCACATTTTGGCTGTGTCACGTCTCTTTTCTGGCAGTTAGGATCCAGAATCCCTCTTTTCACTTACCTAGGGACATCTCATCTCTAGATTTTCCTTTTCAGTACTTCACGTTGAATTTGATCTATTCTACTTGACCCATCTAGGTTGATGTGTCTGGAGGCTTCTGGAATGTTTTAACATAACATAGTTCACTGTGGTATGTATTCCAGAGTTTGGAATTATTTGCTTCAACTTGTGTTAAAATACAGTGTTACAAATCAAACACGTAAACTTAGACATTTTTGAAAATATGAGATTTGGGGGAGGGGCTTTGGCATTGTTTCATCATTTGCCATTATCTCAAAATGAATCTGAAAGATGGGAATGCGTTTTTCAGCAATTAAAAAGTATTTCTGGAATGTAAACCAATAGTCTGTATCACACTGAATTAAAGTCACTTACTTTCATATGGCTTAATAAGTGACTGAGCTGACTGTTTAATGCATCATCCACGGTTCTTTTTTATCTGTATAGGTTGAGTTTTTCATTTTACTATGTGGTATCAACATTAAAATGTTCAACTTTTTACAACACTTGGATTTGCCTGTCATCTGTTTTTAACCTTCCTTTCATACTAACCATATGGAAAAAGCAGCATTGTTTTGACCTTATGGTATCCTTTTTCTGCTACTGTAGTTTTGCTTTGTGCAAAACTCAAAAGAGGAACCCAAAGCTAAATCAAATAAAAGAACACAAAAGATTATTCCATCTGAACTGATACAATCACATGCTTACATGTTCTTTGCTGAATGTAGTACTATGAGTGGTTCCTATTTGGACTCCTAATCCTTTCTAGTGATTCTTTGACTTTGTAAGTGATTCATGCCTATAAATAGAGCACAGAAATTTGTAAAAAGAGAAAATACAGGATGCCTACCTAGTGCACTATTTTGTTGTGCTCTGTATTCTTGTTGAAACTATCTCCTTCCAGAATGCCTTATATTTTAACAATGAAGAAGCTCTTTCAGAGCCAAAGAAATTGTCTTATATTTCTTGGTCAAGAGTCATAAGCATGGAGAAAACATGCAAAACCAACTATATTTGCAAGAATATATGGCAATTCAGATACCTTTTTTATTCTTAGACTTCTGTTTTCCTATGGAGATATAAGTTCTGCATTTGTTTTAGGTTAGGTGCATCACAAATCCAAGCCTTCAGGCTGCCACCGTGCACTACTTTTTCTCAAATTTCTCGTTATTTCTCTACTTACAAATTGGAATCTGGAATGATGCCAATATACATTGATTCAGTATTAATCTCCACATCGACAGTTACATTTTTGTTCATGGAACTGAATTATGATCATTTGTCAATGTGTGAACGATTATTTTTTAAAATGATTTATCACAGAATTTTTGAGTACAAATTATCATGCTAAATGAACACCTTCCATGCATACTGTCTAGTGATTGTATTCAGGCAAGTTGAAGTTTTTATCAGTTGTTTAGTTTTATTTTTATTATGAATTTATCCACAATGATAACCTATCTTTTTTATCAGTTATCTGAATTTCAGAACAAAAATATCACAAATGAAATAAAAAAACCCCTCTAAAGTAACATGACTTGAAAACAGAGTCATTATGGTTGGAAAAGACCTTCAAGATCATCAAGTACAACAGGTTCAAAACGTGGAAGGAGAGAAGAAGGGGAGAGAAAGGAAAGAATATGAAGTAAACAATTCTTAATATTTTCAATTAATGGGATCAATTTTCAAAAATCTTTTTAGTCTTCTGTTGACAGACATGAGGACTTCAAACTACTATGACATTTCGGAAGATTTATTTAATAGAAAAACTTCAATAAATAATTGTTTGTTACTCAACAGTGCCTTCACTATCATATTTGATTATAATTAATCCTCTGGAATTGAATTTTGCGTATCTTGAACCACAATATTTTAATTTAGAAGATCTTGTTTGAAAATATAATAAACTTTGGAAGATTTGAAATTTAGATGAAAGTGATCGCTTCTGTACACTGTTCATCCAAGGTAGAAATGGAATTCATAAAAACTGCTATGAAAGGAATGAAAGAGGAAAGCTTTGTCCACATGTAAAATTAGGAACGTTAGTTGTGTCAGTTGGAATTCTTCATGTGTTTCTTTTGGGTGCAGTACTATTGTGGTAGTCACTAATGATTAAATAATGAAATAAAAACATATGCTTCTTAAAAATAAAGATTAAAAGAGTCTTAGAGGATTCACCAGTATGTTACAGGAGAGAATTAAAATGCAAAATAATCTTGAAAAATCAGAGACAGCCTCTGAAAAAATGAATATGGAATAGTTCAACTTGCTATACTCTCACAGGAATAATCAGCAGAGATATGTGTAGATATATCAGATGTCTAGATAGCAGTTTTGTGGAAGTTTTGCAGTTAGTAAACAGCAAGTAAAATGTGAGCCAACAGTGACATGTCGCTGCTAAAATGCAATCATAGAACGATAAAAACAATCAGATTCATAGCCTGCTAAACTTCATAATTCCTCTTCTCTGATTAGATTTGGTAGATTCTCAGCTCTGCCATGTTGTCCAGGAGAAGCAAGTAATGTATGGATTGTTTGGAGAAATTCTGGGTAAGAAATCACTAGAAGTTTTGGAATCATAGAATGGTAGGGATTGGAAGGGACTTTTAGAAATCATCTAGTCCAACTGCCCTGCAGAAGCAGGTCCACCTAGATAAGATTGCATAGGAACATGTCCAGGCGGGTCTGGAAGACCTCCAAGGAAGGAGACTCCACACTGTCCCTAGGCAGCCTGTGCCATTGTTTCATTGTATTAAAAAAAGTTACCATAGGAAAAAAAAAATTGGTGTGGTTTGTTAACGATATTAATTTATTCTCCTTATGAAAGGCATGTTGGAAAAAACTGAAAAGATTCAAATCACACAACAGATGATCAGTTAGAAAATGATTATAGAGATACTGAAACACAGGAACAGATTTCTTGGGAGTGGTGTGGACTACTTGATATTCAGAATTACAAGAAAAATACCTGTCAATCATGGCATTTTTAAGCTTGACAGCCCTTTTGCATTGAAGAAGGAAGTGCATTAAGTACTCTCTCACAAACTATCGGTGAGTATTTTCTATGAAAAGATTGGCCACAGATGCTGACAACTTTAAAAGAACTTTAACCTTTCTTAGAGGGATTAAAAGCTTTTTATTATCACCTCATTTTTTAATACATTCTTTGAATATACCTTTTATAATTCTCTACTTTTTATAGTGTCTTCATTTGAGTTGCTCTTCCACTGGAGTACTCTGGTATGCCAGATCTCATGACTATGCATAACCAAACTTAGTCCCCATCATGTTGACATTTAACACACACATATACTCATGTGTTAGAAAGCTTAAAGAAATTATAGTAGTTGGAAGTAAATGCTGCCAGTACTATTATCTTCGTTTTTTAAGACAGAACACTGAAGCAAGAATACCTGAATTACATGGAGAAACTTACAAACCAAAAATAACTATTTTGAATTTGAGTCCTTAAAGGCAAGACCCTACATCTTCATCAAATAAATGTTACGGTGAGGTAAATGAATCCACAGTACTCAGAAAAAGGAAGTTAAAGCGCATAATCAGAACTTGTGTGCTTAGTTCCTCAAACTCTAAAATTTTAATTATGTGACATTAAGTGTGCTCCTTTTTGTGCACCATCTTCATTGAATAGGTGTATTGAAGAGATTGCAATGTCTTATCATGATATCATCTTAAAAATATTGTGGAAAATATCATTACATTTTTTACTTCCAGAAACAAATAGTTAATTAGATACAAATAAAGACTTACAAGTAGCTGTATATAGTTTCCAAATAGCACTAAATATTCTCTAGTACCATCTTGTCTCACCATTGTCTGAGTCCTTAGGTTGATTCTCTTCAGGTGATACCGTGTTGATGTCAGACGTTAAGCATCACTAATGCTCACAGCTGAAATAAGATCTTTTTATCTGCTAGACTCTTAATCCTTTCATAATAAGACAGTACACAGTATTAAGAATGTAACTCACAGAATCAAACATGGTTGTGTAATCAAGGAGATTGCTATCTGAAGTGTCCTTTTTTCCTTTCTAGTAGTGATTGGGAATTGTGTAGAAAAAAAATGGCCGAGAGTAATTAAGGAAGGAATTTGCCTTGTGTATGAACCTTTTTTTAAGAGTCTTCCTTCTGAACGTAAAATTCATTGGAAGATTTCTTTTTAAATTTCAGTGATTAAGAGCTGATACAGATGTTTCTCAAATCTTTTGCCTGGTGTTGAAATTAATTCCCTTGTGCATGACTCAAAAACTTCTTTAAAAAAACAGTGAAAATGTTCAAAATACAGAAGATATAGTTCTGCAGACTAATTGTTGTGTTACAACAGAGGCGTATCGAGGCATATGTTATTTTGCAAGGTGAAGTCAAATAACTTCTGTCTTCAGGGGCTTGTTTTTCTCCCTTGCTTGTTTGTGTAGTCTAAACAGAGCCGCCCATGATTACTGTGTGGTAGGAAAAGCTGAAATACACTTCAGGATTTTTATTTTGTTTTGCTTTTGATGTTAGCATATGAAAACAGCAGTTGAAAAAACTCTGCCACCCAACAGATGGTTTGTGCATTCTGTTAAAGCAGATGATAGGTGCTCTGACTAGTATGCATATAACGTCTGCTAAAAGTTTTGAAGAAAGCGTAATTGTGTCCTAAATTGAGCAGAAAAATGTCAATATGTCTTCACTTTTCATGTTAAAGATTGAAGAATCTGCATGTTCCAATGTTGTATGTTTCTGTATATGTAAATATAGATGGACAAACTGGGAAACCAAGAACAATGCTAGTTTCTGAACTACTGCTGCCTTTATGTTCAAATGTCATGTTTTGATTATATATCCCAAACTTTGCTGTCAAGGCCACAACACTGTAATTAAACTTAAATCTCTACATGTTTGAGCATATTGAAATGCCAAGGAGACGGGTCCCAGTTTTCCCAGTGATTTGTTTTTATTTTTATATTTCTTCATTACTTATTCAATTTTTTCCTGGAAAAAAAATGCAAAAAAAATATACTACTTTTTTGTCTTTTAATGAAAATACTACATTGGAGGAGATTCTGGTGAAGCTCAAAAAAATGTATTTACCCTTTGCATGCAAGTGAAGCTCAATTTGTCTAAGATTCCTTACCATTACCATAACAGGCAATCTTTCTGTCAGAGAATGAATTTCAGCATTCTTACAGAGTAAGCAGCTGTTGTAATGACTGCTTTTCCACTTTTGTAGATATCTTTCTCTTTAGAAACACAATACTATCTGAAAACATAAACTAAAAAATGAACAAAACAAACACAAGCGTCATGTCATGTACAAGTTTCAGAATATCAAAACTCAGTCTAAAAATAAGTCGTGTCTCAAAACCAGATATTCCTAATGACTATTTCTGTAAATTATATTGCATGCCTTGTGTTTGCTGTGCAGATTTCTAGAAGATCGTACAAGATTAAGGGCATTTTTGTGAGTTTTCTGTAACTTTTCTTTCCTCATAATATTATCCTTTTTTAAAAAAAAAAATCTGGACAAAGTTAAGCCACTCTGCATTGTGGAATTTTCAGAACATTTTAGGAGTTGAAAACATGGATGCAATCTTGAAAACCAAAATACAACATACCAGAAATTTTAAGCAAGAACTCCAGAAAGCAATCAATGACAGCTTCTGTTAACTGTATTATTCAGAACTATTTTAAATATATGGAAATTTTTTTGTTGGAGCCAACTATATTTTGTTAAGTTTAAAAGCATGTCTCCTGTCAAAATTTAAAACTTATGGTTGATGTTGTAATAACTGAAAAATATAGATAAAAAAACTTGATTTACTTTATCTTTCAAGTTATTTCACAGAATTATAGAATGGTAGAGTTGGAAGGGACCTTTGGAGATCATCTAGTCCAACTCCCGTTCAGAAGCAGATTCACCTAGATCAGGTCACATATGAACATGTCCAGGCAGGTCTTGAAGACCTCCAAGGAAGGAGACTCCACAACCCTTCTGGGCAGCCTGTTCCACTGCTCCCTCAGTCTCACAGTGAAATAGGTTTTTTCTTATATTTAAGTGGAACGTTTTGTGTTGCAGCTTCATCCCATTACTACTTGTCCTGTTGCTAGCTACAATAGATAAAAGGGATGCCTCAACCTCCTGACACCAACTCTTTAGATATTTGTAAATGTTAATAAGATCTCCCCTCAGTCTCCTTTTCTCTAGACTAAAGTGCCCCAGTTCCCGCAGCCTTTCTTTGTATGAAAGATGTTCCAGTCTCCTGATCATCTTGGTGGCTCTGTGCTGGACTCTCTCCAGAAGTTCTCTGTCTTTCTTGAGCTGAGGAGGCCAGAACTGGACACAGTACTCCAGATGAGGCCTCCCCAGGGCAGAGTAGAGGGAGAGCAGAACCTCCTTTGAACTGCTGGCCACACTCTTCTTGATCCATCCCAGGACGCCATTGGCCTCCTTGGCCATGAGGACACATTGCTGGCTCATGTTTAGCTTATTATTAATCAAGACTCTCAGGTGTCTCTGCAGAGCTGCTCTTCAGCAGTTTGACCCCCAGCCTTTACTGGTGCATGGGGTTGTTCCTTCACAGACGCAGGACTGTACTTGTCCTTGTTGAACCTCATGTGGTTCCTCTCTGCCCAACTCTCAAGCCGGTCGAGCTCCCGCTGAATGGCAGCACAACCTTCTGGTGAATAAGCCAGATTTCTCACTCTCATTTTCACATGAGTACTTCTTAGACCAAATTCCTTTAGGCTTGTTTGAAAATTAATGGAGACCATAATGTGTTAAAAGGGAGAAAAAAGATCACAATATAATCATTTTACTGTAATTCAGTTCACTATGGAAGGATCAGTCAAAAAGATGACAGAGATGAACGTGAATTTTCCATTAAAACATTTTTGTATGAAAATGCTGTTCTATAAAAAGGTAGTGTGAAGAAGTGATTCCAGTGCATGATTTGTTTATTTAAAATGAATGACTAAGAAGATTTTCAAAATTACTTAAGCATCCTGTATGGTATACAAACAAAAAAGCTAGTCCTATTTCTAAAAAAGAAGTTTTGTTCAAAAATTATAATTAGACAGTTAAGAAGCCTGAAGAGTGTTAAAGTATCTATGATTCAAATGTATTTGTGGAATTGAGATGATTAGAATTTATTATTTACTAATTTCTGCATTATTGGTCATGTATTTATCAAGATTCTGACTGCATTATCTCCAGATCCCAATAAATGGCTGAAGAGTTGGTTATGAGTTTCATGGAAGAGGGAAAATATACTTTGTTATTGATTCTGAGATCACAGATCTTGTTTTGGGGAATTTTGCCACTGCATTCATGTTTTTAAAACGTTTATGTTTTTGCTGGTAGAAATTTTTCCATGTGTATAGTTATCTGACTTCAGTAATCTTTTATTTTTTAGGGATTCTTATGTTTACACCTATTTGATATGTCATTGAAATCAGACAAGTATTTAAGTGAAAATAATGAGTTTTAGATGGATAGACTTTACAGTAGTTCTTGCCTTATACTCAGTCTTATACTAAGGTTTATAGTTTGTTATAAACATAATATTTCAACCTCATTTTCCAGTACTGCTATTAAGCACTAAGTAAGATGTAGTGTCAAAAGGCAATGAGCCATAGCAGTCCTATCAGAAATACTATTTTTGTTAGAAGCTTAATAGGGACAAAGCCCCAGTATAATTCTTCCGCTAAGACTTTTGTTACATGCTATATATTGTTCCTGCTGTATGACCTTTTAAAATGGCATTTCTTTTTCAATCTCTACATTGTGTTAGAAATTAATTTCTGAGAATAAAAGAACGATTCTTATGTATTATAATAGGAAAAATTGGGAGAAATTACGTGAAAACAAGAGGGAAAGTACTAAATTTTTAGTAACTTTCTTCAGACTACTGTAACTTTTCTTAGTATTGCTTTTATGTATTGAAATATCTGGTCCAAAGGAATTTAATGTCTACCAAATTTTCTTTGCTAAAACTGCAAGTAGTCAGCATTGATGAAGCTATTTCAGCCTTGTTTTTACAGTGATGTAGTAGTTCACTGATAGGAGATTGTCCAATTTATCTTTGCTCATCTAAAATAGACATCTAGTCCAGTAGTCATCTAGCAAACCTAATGGACTCAGTAGTCAAATATACCTTATTTGAACAAAGAAGATGTGCCATATGCTGCACAAGATGAGTTCTCTATCGATGTGATGAAAGTTCATTCATTAGTTAAACAAGTGAAAGCAGAAATTTGTTATACAGTTCAAAGACACCTTCAAATGGTTCTGCAGATGCCAAAGTGTCCGACATTAAAAAGTTTAGAGGAACCTTGGTTGCCAGTACTCAAGCAGTACTACTGTTACCCTGCTGTAGATACACCACAGAATTAAAGTTGGAAAGATAAGTGTGTGAAATAACAGTGCATAAGCATAATACTTTAAGCACTGAACATTTGTATGTGCATATTTTAAGTTTGGTTTCTCTTCAGATCAGATACCATACCATCTCAGTATAATTTTGTGTTGTATCTCTTGCATTCTAAACCTTTTCTGATCAGAAAAACTCCTCCGAAAACCTATGTTAGGATAAGTACCCAAAATAATTATATTACAATAAGTTTTGTAAAACACTATTGTTTGAACATGGGTTCCTACATATCACCACTAAAATACTTTGTGAAAGGACAGCATAAATCTCTGAAGAGATAAGAGAAAATCTTATTCTAATCTAACATGAACAAATATGTGTAAAAAGCCAACCCTCACTAGTTCTTGTCCTCACAGAATTGTTTAATTTTAATACAATGTGATTTTTTTTTAATGTATATAGAAGGGTTTTAACTTTAAATTAAAATGTTAACAGCCAGGTCATAATTTAAAACTAAACTCTCACCGGTAAGAGTTTAATCTTTTAATTTGTATTTGAATGTAAATCACTGTAATTATTGTTTTACTGAAAAAAAATTGCTCTGAGGAAGTATAAAACAAAACAACTGAAAAAATAGTTGTAAGAAGAATGTGAACTGCTATTTTGATCATGGCAGTTTAATTTCTTTTACTTTATAGCTACATCGATTTAGCAGTATTTGCAGGGACAGTTATTATATGTCAGCTGAGAAACAATAATATCTTGAAATACGTCAACTTACTCACTTGCTACCATCTGTCCATATCCTAAGATTGAAAATTTTAAATGTTAGGAGTTTCACTTAGGTCGATAAAATAGAAGAATGAAAGATGTTAGATGTCATATCCAATATTTTTGTTCTACATCTGGGTTAGTATCCACAGATCTGAAAAGTTATCTGAAAAGAGTTGAGCTTGAGAGGGATGGATGATTCATTTTACTTCAAAACTTCTTGTGGAGGCCTCCACATTAGCAGTCTAGAATGCAACCAGGATTGTCTACAAATGTATATTCTGTTTTTACTTAGAAGATTCACAGGTCTAAAACTGAGTATTCATTTCTGTAAGAGAAACTGAAACTTTAGTGGTATGGTAGGAAGAGGCATTTTTAGGTTCTCATATTACAAGGGAAACGGGATCGCAATTCGAAAGTTAATAATTGAGATAGAATATGTCAATTTTAGCCATTTACATTTAGATTACTCATTTGGTCCGTCTTCTATACTCAATAGCCAATGGAGAGAATTAAGCCATGGTTCAGCCAACATATTATCAAGTGTTACAGTAATATGTATTGGAGCATGTTTATTTGGTTTGTGTGGCAGGGTCTTTTGGTAGTAGGGGAGAGGCTGCAGTGGTGGCCTCTGTGAGAAGTTGCTCAAAGTTCCCGTGGCTCCAAGTCAGACCTGCCTCTGGCCAAGGCTGAGCCAATTGGGCAGCTCTCCAATAGTGTGTTTAAGAAGGGAAATCTGCAGTGGAAAGAGAAAGTGGAATGGAAGGAAGTGGGAGGAGAGAGTGCCTTCCTTTAAACCCAGCTGGCAACAAAGAAACTATGCAAAAGCTCACTCACTCCTCCCAGCTTGGCAGGATAAGGAGGAGAATTAGGAGGAAAAGGTAAAACTTTGTTGTTTGAGATAAGGACAATTTAATATAACAGCACAAGCAGAGAACAAGCACCCATAACAGCAGTAATGAAACACACACTGTGAGCAATATTCAGTGTCACTGCTCACTGCTGGAACCCAACTCTCAGTCCCAACAAAACAGCTGCAGTTCCCATGGTGCTGTGACAGGGAAGCTCTCCTTATATACTGAGCATGATGTCGACATAAGATGGAGGGGCCTTGCCACAGACTTTGTCCTTCTCTGACTGTGGGGTTTGTATAGTTGCCTCACTTTCTGTTTTGCTGCTGATTTCCCTTCTTAAATAGTGATGGCAGAATGCCAGGTTGGCCCAGTCAGGTCAGAGGTGGGTCTGACTGAGAGCTGGGGGAAGTTTCGAGAGCTACTTTTGAGGGCCACTACTGCAGCCCCTTCCCCCTGTTAACAAGCAGAAAATGGCTCCACACAAACCCATGAGAGAGAAAAAAATACGCAGACACTAAAGTCAGTGCAGGAGGAGAGGAAGTGTGCCAAAGCAGAGACGCCCCAACATCTCATGGTGAGATGGCAGCTGTCCCCCTGCAACCCATGGGTTTGGTTGCTATGAGGCTAATGGTGGAGCTGAGACCTGTTGGCAGCTCATGGAGAACCCCATGCTGGAGCAGGTGGTAGAACATGAAGAAGGCCATCACTGTGGGAAGTACACACTAGAGCAGTCTGTTCCTAAAAGACTACTCTATGTGGAAAAGACCCATATTGGAGCAGTTTGTGAGGACCTGCAGCCATATGGAAGGACTCACGTCAAAGAAAGAGGTTCATGTAGGACTGTCTCCCTTGGAGGGACAGCATGATGGAGCAGGGCAAGAATATGAGCTTTCTCCCGAGGGACAGCATGATGAAGCAGGGCAAGAATATGAGCTTTCTCCCTTCTTGAGAAGGAAGGAGTGGCAGAGACCATCTGTGGTTGGGAAAGGTTTTTGTGGAGGGGGCTGAACCGCTGCCTCCATAAACAGTTCTGGAAACTTCCCCTGGCTCTGAGTTTTGGACCTCTATCCAGCTTGGCTGGGCCAGTCTCTGCCATCACTGTTTAAGAAAGGAAATTTGTAGTGAATAGGAGGAGGTGGAAGAGTAGGGCACAATGGAGGTGACCAAGTGGACCCCACAGTCAGAGAAGGAGGAAGGGAGATGGAGCACTGGACCAGAGAGCTCCCCTGAAGCCCACCAAAAGAATGTAGGCTGTACCCCTGTGACCTATGGAAGGCACTGACAGGACTAATGATTGCCAGCAGCTCTGAGAGGACCCTGTGCCAGAAGGGTGAGAGTTGGAGACTCCATGCTAGAGGGGGTGAGTGTTGTGGACTCTGACCCAGAGAGGTGAAGAGGAGCGGCAGCCCTTGGGATGAACACGTCAGAGTGGCTCGTGCAGGGCTGTTGGGTGTGTGAGGGACCCTGCTCTAGAGATGGAGGGCAGCAAGGAGTCCATCTGCCCTGAGGCAAGATGAGCTGCACGAGCCATTGGGAAAGGACTGACTGAAACCCTGATTCCCTGCCCCTCTGCACCATTCAGCAAGGGAGGAGGTAAAGACAATGAGATCAGAGCTTTGAATCTGGGAAGGGGTGAGGGGAAGGGGATCTTAAAGTGACTGGTTTCACTTTTTATTATTCACTCTATTCTGTATTGTTTTGGGTTGGTAATTTCTGTTTGTTATGTTTTGATTGGTGATGGATTAAATTAATTTTTATTTTCTACCCCAAATTGAGTAGTCTTGTCTGTTTTGTCTGGGACCATAAGTGGCAATTCCACCTTGTCCTCAGAGGGTTTCAGAGTCCTTTGGTACTTATGGCTGATGGTGGTCCTTTGTTCCTGGATGGACCAAAACCACAACAATGGTGAACTCACTGTAACTCCCATTCCCTGCTCTTCTGCACCATTGCAGGGGAGGGGGTAGAGAAATCAGAGCAAAACTGAGCCCTGGAAGAAGGGAGGGATAGGGGGAAGGTGATTTTTAAGGTCTGTCTGTGTTTCTCGTTCTTTTATGAATTCAAATAATGCATTCAAATTTAGGCCCAGTCTTACGGAGTCTCATAGCTATTGGCAATTCTGCTAATAATTTTGCCTAAAATACATTTGACCTCTAGTGACCAGTCCTACGAGATCAAATTTTGGGATTGGTCAAGGCTAGTTTTAAAGAAATTTTGTAACAATTTATTTTTGTTTGAATGTCAAGGCTATTTTCTTTCTTTTTTTTTCCTTCCTGTTGTGCATATATATATAAAAATAGC
The DNA here is from genome assembly GCA_013401255.1 of Urocolius indicus. Taxonomy (NCBI): domain Eukaryota; kingdom Metazoa; phylum Chordata; class Aves; order Coliiformes; family Coliidae; genus Urocolius; species Urocolius indicus. Next base: position 45,839 of record WBNH01010232.1, read on the forward strand.
ATGAGGAAAAAACAGCATCAGAAAAGCATCTTTATAAAACACAAGTGCAATAAAATATGCATTTCTTTCCTTTTTGGTAGTTGCACCTGCTCTCTTTTAAACAGAACTCAGCACAAGCTCAACTTTTGTCTTAATATTTTATAACCTTAAACCTTATAAAAGTTTAAATCTGTTATAAAATTTTAATACATAGGCTGAAGATAGTTGCTGAATAAGAATGTTTTGAAAGGGTTCTTTCGCATAAAGAAGAAAGCACTGAAGTCATTTGTGAATATTTCATGTAACAAGAACCAACTTCAATGTCAGCCTTCGTTTTTTTTTTGACAAAAAAGACCACCAAAAGGTTAGTTATAACCTTTAGAAAAGGTTACTTTAGCAATACCAAACATAGAAGTATATGAAATGTGTGCCAGCCTTTGTGTGTTTAGCATGCTTTCTTCTGATGTCAAATAAAATTATCATTACTCAGGGATAAGTGCATTTTGAAATAAGCGTTGTTAAAAGCTTTACTCTCCAAAAAATATTTTCAAGGAAAACAAATAAGGAGGAAATGGTTAATAAGTATTTCAGATTGAACTTCTTACAAATCCTATGTCATTGTGGGAGTTAAATATTATCATTTTAACTAGTTTTCAGTTAACTCCAACTGACTATACCATTTTTCTTGGCTTCAGTGGTCCCACTAATATTAAAACCAAAAGCACTAATGATGTGACAACAAACTTCTAAGAAAATCCATCTAAAGAATCATCCATGAGACCAAGAATATTTGGTCATAGCTGGATGGAGTAGTCCAGCTATGCCAAGTTCTGCCAGATGCAAGTAGGCTCCTTTAAAGCTACATTTAGTGATCCTGTATTAATTAATTCCCTCCTAACTAGTGTAATTGATGGACATCCAATGTTTGGTGTCCAGTCTTCAACTCAGAAGTAGCTTCAAGGACTGAAATGAGGGACATTTTGGTTTGATCTGTCTTTTCTTTGCTTCCTTTCAATACCCCATTTGCTGTGTAATTTACAGCACTGTGAAATACAGGTCACCTTTTCACTGACTACGCAACTTATGGCAAACATTAATGTGAAAGAGACTTGTATTCAGAATAAAGGAAGCAACTTCCCAAATGGTATTTCCTTCTTTCTTTCTCTCAAATTTTTCCTCCTTTTTCTTCTCATTTGGTAGATAGAGATGTATTGCTGTGTTTGTCTCTTGAAAATACTACTTTATAAAATGCAAACATAATAAAATCACTGGTCCTGGCAAATGCCTCAACTAGTCTTTCCTATTAAGTCCACGTAATGGCAGCAGTATGTACCGTGTTGTACTGTAGATTAAAAGAGTATAGCCTCTACAGGAACTATACTACCAGTTTTTCCCACAAGTAAATCAGACAAACATGAATGGTCTTCCCATTTAAGCCTCTACTTAAATTCATGCAGTCTCTACTGTGAATTTCATGTGGAGGCAAAGGATGCCTAGATTGATGGAACCCTGGAGAGCTTCTGTGTACTAGTGTTTTTTTTTAAATGAAGGTTTAGTTCTAATTTCGTTGCATACAAATTTTCGTGCGGACTTTCAGAATGTTTGATGTTACCAATAACTGACTTGCTAAAGGAATACACAATGCAGGTAAGATGAAAGGAGGGGTAGGATGCTCACCAATACATCAACTCTGCATTGTCTGAAATCTATGGTATATAATTCAAGAGATAATGATAAGAAATACTCATTTTAAATACAGTCTGTGGTAGAATGTTATGCATTATACAGTGCACATAGGCACATAAAGACATTAATTATCCATTCTAACATAATAAAGGTGCTGAAAAGGTCTCAGAAGGAAACTGTGCCTATATTTTAAGACTTTAAGAAAATAAGAAAGTAAAGTGTGAATGCTAAATCAAACAGAATTAGAATAAAATCACTATCACATCACCTTTCTTTAGAAGTTAAGGACAAAAACTTGCTGCTAGATCAAAGAATGCAGAATCTGGCTTAGGAAGTGTTAGTTAACGTACATTTACATAAGGAAAGAGTATCAAGTGCTTTGCTGGATTTTGTAACGAGAAGAAAATTATCCACAATAAATCTTTAGTTTTCCTCTAAGTGATAATAGTCAATTTAGAGCCTATTTTTAATGTGTTCCTGTCTTCTTGAGTCTGCAGTTACCAACACTGAATTTAACCTACTTTTGTTAACATTCAAATATATTATTCATAAATGTGAAGTCTTTCTTACACCTCTGTGGTCAGGTTAAATTTTATTATCATTAATAGTTTAAATAAAATATTTTACATACTCATCTTCCTTGGGTAAATAATTAACAACAAACCCAGCAACACAGATTATTCAGGGATGTAGTGTAGAAGACTTCATTATGAAAAATGACCATTCATTCCTATTCTTTTTCTGTCTTTTACTTGGTTATTAATTTATTAAATGCCTTACTCTTCCTTTAAAACATGATAGGTTCTTTAAGAGGCATCAATGGGACCACTTAACAAAAGTTTTGTTGGAAAGCAGTGTGTATAGTCCTCATATCACAGTCACATCCTTGCCAATTCCTTCACATTAGTCAGTTAAAACTTGTAAGGACAGAATTTCTTCCATGGGAGCCACTTTGAGACTTCCAAATATATCTTATGTATTCAAATGTAGAAGAATTATTTTCCTTATTTTATTTTTATATCAATTTTGCTGTAATAAAATTCATACAAAAGCTAAATCTCTTTTTAAAGTTGGAACCCATTATTCTAATAGCAAAGCTGATTTAAATAATAGCATATACTAGAGAACTAAGAGTTTAGCATTTTCCTATGTATTTCACAGAAAATGAGTGGGTGAATAGCAAATTATTCAGAAAAAATATTTTGTAGAATCATAGAATCGTTTCAACTGGAAGAGACCTTTAAAATCATCAGTTCCAGCCTTTGTCCTGGCCCTATCAACGACGAGACGTTTTCCCTAAGTGCAACATCCCACCACCTCTTAAACACCTCCAGGGACAGTGACTCCACCGTGTCCCTGGGCAGACTGTTCCAATACCTGACAACCCTTTCAATAAATAAATTCCTCCTCATATCCAGTCTGAACGTCCCCTGGCGCAACTTGAGGCCATTTCCTCTTGTTCTCTTGCTTGTTAATTTTCTATTTCAGAAGTTTATTCCAGAAGCTTTTCTTTTAATGATTTCATTTTATTTGTCAAAATTTTGCTTCCAGTAAAAAGAAGACATCCAGTCAAAGAATGTACATGTGTTCCTCTGTGACTGAACTGTGTTGTAAATTAAAAAAGAAGTAGACTATATGAAAAAAAACAAAAACAAAAACAAAACACAAATGAGTAAAGGACAGGATTTTCCATATCTTTATATATGCTTATTTTTATGTTTCTTTTCAGATACAACTAATTCTTTCAGTTTGTGGTATTACAATATTTCTGCTATCAATTCCTTGTTCTTTGCTAGTGCTATCATCTTTATTTCAAATGAGTCTCAGAAAAAAATGTAACAGGCATACAAGCACATAAAACTGTAAGGTAACAACCTTACAGTTTTTACTTTAATTCTGTCAAGCTTTTACCTTAATTACCAACAGTGCTGGCTTTCATTCTGTCAAGCTTTTTTAAAATACATCCAAAAATACCGGTTCATAATAAGAAAAATAAAAGGATGTGAAGGATCATTTAATTTTTCCTTCTGTCATGGTAGTGTACAAGGCAAAATGAAAGAAATGATAAAAATGAAGACTTTCAGATCTAAAGATTCTTTTTTTTTTGTAGAAACGTATAATTATAAAATCAATTATATTTAATTTCTGTTATCAGATGTTTAGTAATGACTGTTAAAAGCTCATCAAATAGGCTTCTGCCTTTTCTAGAACAAGGAGATATTGTGACATCTCACACATAGATCGTTTGATGCTCATTGAAGCTCATTTGAGCTAATGAAGTTTTACCATTTATTTACAAAAGAATAAAGATTTGCTTCCTCATGATTTTACATTACTCATTCATATCAAAGCATCTTTTAGAAAGGAAGAGCAGAAGGGAGGAAAACAAGAGTAATCTAAATGCCATTTAAATGTTCTCAGCATTTGGTTATTCTCTGCATGAAAAGTCTACTGAAGTACACTGTCTCTTAAGATAAATGCCAAAGTTCAAGAGACAATCCAAGCCCAGGATAGGCAGTCAGAACATATGTGTGCCATTAACTAACAAGGTTAGTTAGGTGTCAAAACTCTCTGGTTTATTTGATTGTTTGTTTGTTTTTGGGGGGGTGTTAGTTATTTAACTTCTAAGGTACTTAACGAAAAGAAATTTGCTTTAATGCTAGAATTCTGATGGATTCTACTATTTAAAAATATTCACTCTTGAGTTCTCTGGAAGATTCTGAATTTTCTTACAAATGCAGGAGATTTTCAAAACTCCCCTGGACGTGTTCCTGTGTGACTTGATGTAGGCAGACCTGCTTGAGCAGATGATCTTTAGAGGTCCCTTCCAACCCCTATCATTCTATGATTCTATGATGCATGTATTCAGACATAGATATTCTGATGAATATAAATGTTTTATCTAGGTTAGTTGTATATGTGTGTATATATATACATATATATATGTACAGCCATATGTGTGTATATGGTCAGATCATACCTTTTCATTGAATGTAGGGAAACTCTGGATGGAAAATAGGCTCAGAAGTTGTGAATTCCAATAAGGAAAACCCACTTTGCTCTCCCAAAGAATGTTTGCTTGATATTAATATCAGTTACATATGATTTTCAAATCCATCACTGAAAACAGAAGAGTGCTGTGTTTGCCCTCTTTCTCAAGTCTGAGGCTTTATTAAGGAAATATCTTCCTGAAAAAGTACTGTTTAAGTCCCACTGGTTTAAATAAGAATGTATTTGTTTTTCTTAATAAAAGCTTACATTAATAGTATCTTCATTTCAGTTGGTTTTCACCAGTACACAGGAACAAAACCTCTATCCTTTCTAAAGAAGAATCTTAAAAAACAGCAGTAATGTTTTTATTTTGGCCACAAAAGTAGCATGTAAAATTTTACTTGCAACTTCTAACTGCTGAACCAAACAATATTGAAAAAGCCAGTCCTTCTTCTTCATGAAAGCTCTAGAGAACAGTAGTGTTTAAAAGTGAACCAATAATTACTTGCTTAACTTTTTCAGTAGTGCTGTGGTTTGGCCCAGCCAGCAATGAAACACCATGACAGTCTCTCATTCGGTGGCCCCCATCCACCCTCACCCTTGTTAGCATGGCAGAGGCCCCAGCGAGATGTGAGGAAGATAACCAAGGTTGCTGTGAATTAAGACAAGGGCAGGGAGGGCTCGCTGCCAGTTACGGTTTTGGGCAAAACAGACTACACTACTAGACTTAGAGAGGAATGCAGGAAAATTTATTCTACTACTGACAAGAAACAAAACAGAACAAAAAGCAAAAATGGAGCAGGATGATGAGAAAATTACAATCAGCACTTTAAGATCTCCCTCCCCCATCCCTCCTTTCTTCCTGGGCTCAGCTCATTGCTCTACCTCCTTGCTCTCCTCCACAGCATTGGAAGGTAGGGAATGGGGGATGTGGTCAGTCCATCACACGTGGTCTGTGCCGCTTCCTTCCTTCCTTCCTTCATTCCTTCCTTAGAGGTGGATGACTCCTCTTCACATTCTTCCGCTGCTCCAACACAGGTCCCTCCTACAGGACACAATCCTTAACTAACTTCTCTGGTGTGGGTTCTTCCCAGCAGCTACGGCTTCTGTGAATATGAGGTCTTTCCCATGGCCCACGGCCTTCTCTGGGCATGGTCACTGCTCCTGATGTGAGGTCTTTTACAAAGTGTAACATCTCTGCTTTACCACTCCTCTCTGCAGGATGCAGGGGAATCTCTGCTCCAGCACGCCTCCTCCTCTCTTCCCTCAGTGACCTTGGAGACTGCATGGTTACTTCTCTCTTCCAACTCCTTATACCACCACCAGCCAAAAAAGGGGGAAGGACAGAACAAAAAAGAATCAGGAAGAGCCCTCCTCTTCCGGCTTCTTAAAAAGCGATCGTGAAGGCACCTAGTTGGCTCAGCCCCAGGACTGGGTCTGACTCAGAGCTGGGGAGAGTTTCAGGCAGCTTCTTACAGGAGCCATCTTCACAGCCCCTTCCACCTTACCAGAAACTGCTCCACACAAAACCATGACAAGTAGATACTGTAAAGAAAACCAAAATAAAGCTTTACCCCGGAGAGCTCATGAATATACAGCTTGAAGTCCTTGTCCTGAAGAGATAAAGGAGCTTTCAAACGTTTACAGTAGTTGTCAGTAAGAAAGATGAAACATGTATGTGAGTTCAGAGGCCAAAAGCATTGTTGATGTGCCTCTTTCTGCTGAATAGGTAAGTAAGAGCGAAATATGTTTCCCTCCTGTGTTCCTCCCCACTGTGTTCAGAAAGGGACCCATACGTTCTTAGGCTTGGCTAAGCACACTTGGTTTTACACATCTAGTTGAGGCATAAAGATGCAATAAATGTGAACTTCCTGTAATGGTAGTAGGGGAAGTTTTCCCTGGTAATGTAGCTCATTTTAGGTCCATTACATGCAGTGTGATGAGTTGAGCCTTTCCTCTTTAGTGCCTTCAGCATTTTGATTCCTTCAAATGAGAGGCGAGAGAAAATAGGGCAACATATGGTAGTCTTGTAAAAGGTACACAGTCAGCCTCAATTTATGGAAATCTGAGAAGACTGAGAAATCATTCCCAGCAGACACTTCGAAGTCTGTTCCACTCTAAGCCATTACTCTGAGGTTACTCCTAGGCCATGAGATGGGGCACCATGTCAAATCCTGCCTTCAGGAAGCACACTTGCTTACTTTTGTGATTCCAAGATTATTCTGGAATATTAGATTTACTATAGTAATAAACATCTTGGAGGCTTCTCATCTTTTCCTCTGTTCTACCTCCAGATTAACCTATGATGTGAACATTCAAGGAAGGTGCCAGTGGAGTACAGTATCAGGCAGATTAAATGGCATTTGGAATCAGCTTTACTTTTGTTATGGACGAAAATCCAAATTGATATAGGCTTTTACCTTTTAACTTAGAAGCATGACTCTACTGATCTTCCATGAGACTGTCACTCTTAGGATTTCAAATACCTTCTTGAAAAATGTGTAAGGTTTTAGAAATTCAGAAACAATCATGTAATTTTGTACTAATTCAACTGAACAAATCTGCTGCATCAGCCACATTTAACTGAGATTGTTCTGCATACATATGGGTCCATTGCTGTAAAGCTGTTATCCATTATGTTTATTCTTAGCATAATACTAGAATAAACTGAGTCAGTGTGCCTAACATCAAAGGAAAAAGTATATAAAAGCAAACTCATGTCCTTACACGTGAGCATACTTACTCCTTCCACCTCCTCACCCCACTGCAGATTTCCCCTTCTGAAACAGTGATTGCAGAACCATCTGATTGTCCTGGTCTTGACCAGTTGTGGATCCAGCTTAGAGGTGAGAAGAGTTTTGAGAACGTCTTACAGGGGCCACCACTGAAGCTCACTGTCCCATCACCAAAAAGATGTGACTGTACACAAATCCAACAGAGTTGGCAAAAAAAAATTAAATGTTTTTAAACCAAGTAACAGGTTTATGTAGACTTTAAATATTGCTGAGTTAATAAATGTAAACTGAGTAAATGTAAACTGTCACATATTGGAAATCCTTGAATTCATTAATTTCTTAAAATTTTCTGATCCTGGATTGAGGTAAATGAACTCTCCCTACCCTTCTACAGTTTTGTTTGCCATATGGACTGTTATTAGATCGATCAATCAATCAATTAGCAAGTATTGCAGATACCTCCTTGCAGTAAAATTTGTAACCAAGTTCCTTATCCTTGAGAATTACATAAGAGTTGCATGTTGTTGCATTTAACCAGCTACTCATCAACATGATTTGAATGGCATGCATTGATACATCTAAGACTCTTCAAATATCTCTACTAAGAGGCTTTAAGAATATTATCACTAATATTTAATTCAGCAGAATAAAATACTCAAAAGTTTTATTGCTGTTCTTTTACTTCATGATATTTTTTAAGCAAGAGGATCATCTTTGCAATTTTAATAGAGAGGTTATTCATATATATATCACTCCCACGAAGTGATGTATGGGAAATCATAATATTGCTGTGTGCTTTTTATATGAGACAGCTGATGGTTTGTGTGCCACTGTCTACCAACTATGTGCAAATAACTGCTGAGGATGACAGTTGTGTTACTCCCACCTAGCAGCTTTGGTGGGTCCCCTTCAGCTATAGCAGAGATTTCTTAAAGAACACTCATGAGGAGGGAGCAGTTAGGACAATATTTATCCATCGATTACTCTGTATAGGGCTACTATAAATGCTCTACTCAGCAGTTTCTTTAGTTGATGAATTGTAGAATTCCTTTTTGCAGACTTTACACAAATCCAAAGCTCTGAGCTTGCTTTTCGTTATTTATAACTTCTGTTAAGTATCAGGATGCATGTACTACTCCTCTTTAATGCTGTTTGTGTTTGTTAGTTTTACTAAATATATGATTAAGAGTAAGCTGTAGCAAAGAAATTATTAAAGAAAATAAAACCAAACAAAATTTATTTTGCATCTGCTGGTCAAACCAAAACCTACTTTGATTCCTTCTGTACGTTTTTTTAACTCAAACTGAGATTAATTTTTCTTGACTTTCACTGTCTGTAATGTTCATATTTGAATGAGATCTAGGTGCTAAATCACATGTTGTTAGAAGAAAAAAGCTATAGCATCCAGAGAGTTAGTCTGCTAAAGTAAAATCCTGTGAAAGTCCAGATAAATAATTATATAGGCTCCAGTAACAGGTTAGTTCAGTTCCCCATGCTTAGATACCTGGTGTCTTTTTACATGCCTTAAGACGTCTAAGATATGTCCATGGGATTGACCAATACTACACTAGATGTAGAGGAGACCATGTGTTGCCATATGAAAAATCAGACAAGATACGTGAAAGCATCTTAAATTGCTTCAAGACACCTAAATATGGGCACCTTGTAGCATAAAGAATGCCATAAAATGACATCTTTAGGTTCAAGGCATAAGGACTATTATCAGTGATATATTTTTTATATCTTAAATATACAGATGTATCTTGTGTTTACTTAGTGAAAAGTATGCTGTAGAAAACATCATATCATACTCTTGAGTGTAACATTATATGTTTCATTAATTTATCTGTTTTAAAATAGCATGAAAATAGACTAACTTAATTCCTCATGATACAAAACCTCATTCTTTAGTTAATATAAACATACAACAGCCTCTGCTACCAATAATCACAGAATCACACTGCAAATCTAAGAAACAAAGTTTGATGAGATCCTTTCACTTTCAAGATGCTAGACCTCAAAGGTTTATTTAATGGGATATTCATTGCACTTGTTGCTTGAAAGGAGTGTTCTTATCGGGAGTTTGAAAGCAGTCAAGTGATACATTAATAAAATTAAATCCAGAAGGAACCATTGCATTGACTTAAGTCACATACACAGAATTTCACTGAGGTACCTGTATGTTCAATATATAAACATCAATCTTATAAGATTGGGATCAAGAGATAAAGCCTATCCTCTTATTATAAACAGGTGAAGAATAAATCATGATTACTCAATCTCTTCGTTTGATTGACTCTCCTAATGCATTAAAATCTAAGGAAGATTTTGGTACTTAAGCACACCTATAAAGTGGACTAATGATGTATGATGGAGTTATAACCAGCCTCTGGTGAGTGCTCAACTGCTTAAAAATCACTCATAGAATAGTTACCAAAGGCTTGTTGTTGAGATGGAAGGATATTTAATACAGTTATATCTTGAAGCCAGTTTCATTCACTATCTTAATTGCTTGAATAATATAATAAAAACTATATGTGTATAATCTACAGATGAGAGACAAAAGTTTTCCAGAAGTGTTTGCAGACCTGAGTCTGAGCTCACAAAGATCTTGGAAGATTTGGGAGGAAAAAGGAAAAAAAAAAATCTAGGTACACAAGGCTCAGACGCACAAGCAAATGATCCTTGGTAATGCTTTAATAATCACAATGTATATATCTGGCACCAAATACAAGGTGGGATATTTGAATTAACTTACTCTTCTTGCAACAAAGGACAAGCTATTACAGAATTTTAGTATCTATAGTTTAGAACTGAAATTTTAACCAGCCGATGTGCGAATTTGTTCAGCTAAAGATGTAGTTAAACACTGAAAAAGATTATCGTAGATATCTGTGAATCTCATTCACAGAAAAGTTTTGTGAATTAGGCAGACATCTTTCTGTAGTTGTCTAGGTGCACGTAATTCTAACTAGGCAGATGGTAAAATAAATTTTCAGGATTTATTCCACTTTAATATTTACAACATTCTCTAATTGGTTCTTCTTCAGGTTCTGTTTAATTTCCTTTGTGAAATTCCAGAGGAAAAGGAAGCACAAAAAGGCCTAGAGAGCTGGAGTCTTTCCCTTACTATTCAGAGACTTTTTCTGACCTGCTCCTAGCAGGTCATCACCTACAGCTACATGGGTTCTTTTGGTGTTTTCCCCACAAAAGAATAATTGTTCCCGGAACAACTGATGTAGACTGGCTTCACAGAATGATTGACGTTGGAAGGAATCTCTGGAAATCATCTTGTCCAATCCCTGTGTTCAGGGAGGGTCATCTAGACCAGACTGCTCAAGACTACATCCAGATTGCTTTTGAAAATTTCCTAGGATGGAAACTCACAGGAGTGGAAACTGTTCCAGTGCTTAGTCACTCTTACAGTAAGAAAGTGTTTCAGTTTGTGCTGCCTGTCTTCTGGTTCAGACTCTGGGCATGGTTTCATCTTCATTACACCTTCCCTTCAGGTCTATCATCATCACATGCTTACCCATGTTGATGATCGCAAGCTACTTCGGAAACAAAACATCTAAATCCAAGCTGTAGAAAAAATTAATTTATCTCTGCCTATCCTGTAAACCTTAGCGGCCCACAGATATCTTAAGAGATGATAAATAGCTATGGTATTTACAACATGCATGTATAAATAGCATGTTTTCCCTTGTATATCACACAGAATCACAGAATTGTAGGGATTGGAAGGGACTTTTAGAGATCATCTAGTCTAATGACCCTGCTAAAGCAGGTCCACCTAGACCAAGTCACAGAGGAATGTGTCCAGATGGGTTTTGAAACCTCCAGAGGACACTCCACACTCTCCCTGGGCAGCCTGTGCCAGAGCTCTGTCATCCTCACAGAAAATATTTTACTTACAGTTAATTGGAAGTTTTTGTGTTCCAGCTTTTGTCCATTACCCCTTGTCCTGTCAGTAGATACAGCAAAAAAAAGTGTCACCCCATCCTCTTGACATCCATCTTTCAAATACTTGTATGAATGAGATTCCCCCTCAGTTTTGTCTAGGCTGAACAGTTCCAAGTCCCACAGCCTTTCCTCATAAGAAAAATGTTCCAGTCGCTTGATCATCTTTGCAGCCCTCTGCTGGACTCTCTCTAGAAGTTCCCTGTCCCTCTTGTTCTGGGGAGTCCAGAATTGTACACAATATGACTATGATATTTCTCATCATGTGCTTTATTTTAAATTATTTTAGTGGGTTATTTGTTTAGATTTTCATCTGCAGAATTATGTTTGACAACCTTATCATATAGCTGTGCTATGAAGTTCCTGTCAGTTGTTAAGACAGACTTTTTTCAGCCAAAAATTGAACTTGGTTTAATACAAAATTATTTCACAACACTTTCACAGTAGGCTCGGATTAAATGTTTAACCATTTATAGCCTGTCCTATTTTTAAGTGTAATTTTGTATGCCTTTAGTATGGAATGCAATCTGATCAGTTCAAATTATTTCATTTTGGTTTCTCCTCATAGAAACCTCAAGTCTCCTAGAATAATGCTGTTTACCAGTTCAATTAGTTCAATCATGTGAACATTGTTAAAGGCCACAGGGGAAAAAAAAAAAAATTGTCCCAGTTTATGTGATTTAAACCCAATGCACAGTCTCCCACTTGCAATAGTCACGATGGTAGCTTCTGACTTTTGTTACGATTTTGGCATTTTAGCTATCTCAGATGAGTAGCAGGTCCCTAAGCTGTATCTCTGTTTGGGAAGTTGTGACTGTATTTGTTTATGTATTTTCACCTTTACGCTGTTTTTGATAAGTAGCATCTGAATAATTAGGAGACAGGCTGAAAGGAGATGACAGTACAAGTTAAAACAGTTCTTAGTTTTGTTATCAGGAAGATGGCACTGAATGGTTGTGGTTGGCTATTGTAGCTTAAGATGCTTTTCAGCTTTAGTAGTGTTTATGTATTATGTATTCACAACTTTCAAGCACTAATAGCAAGGAATATCCAAGCATATTGTTTAATAAGCATATAGGTTCTCCCTTGTAGATTATAAATAGATGCAGTTGTAGCTAGATTGTCTATACCTTTCTGTTGTTAGTGTGGGGATTTGGGGAAATAAGAAGCAGGAAGAAAAAAAAAGCTAATATATCTTCATAAAATCTTTTAGGAGCAATAGCAAATTGAATAATTTTTTACACTACTGTTTGCATCCTCTATATCAGAACCATATATCTTCCCACTCCAGTTAATATAAGGAGCATATCTCATGTTTCTTGTTTGGTGAAATGCATCCAAATGACTACAAAAGCCTGGCCACACAAAACCACTACACACTCCTGTTACCCCTATTCTGAATTTGGCTGAATTTAGTATGCAGTTAATCTGCCATGTGTTCATAAATGGCATCTGTGTAAAAATACTGTCCTGATACCAATGTTATTTGAAAGATATAAAGTCCTCAACTACCCCTGGCAAGCTGATGCCAGATGTCCTAAGCAACCTGCTATGACTCGTTTACTCTGTTCCTGTCTCCCATTAGCCTTCACAACCTGCTGTCCAAGGGCATTCTAAGTGGTGTAGTTCTAGCATCGTACCTCCTGGTGCACAGCTAATGTGCATATCTGTCTCCTTAGTAGTCTCAGGTTGATTTAGAATTGTTCTGTTTCCTGATAGTATCATTACATAAAGAAATGGGCTGCAACAACACTGCCTGTGAGAAAATATAGTAACAGGATTACCAAAACAAATTAGGATCTTACTGTAGCTTGTTTTGAGATCTCAATAGCAGCCTCCTTCTGCTCCGTATCTTTTCTCATCTCCCTATCCCAGCTCGCATTATATGCTGGTCCAGTTGGTTGGTACTGTGAACATTTCACAAGAACTCATCCACAGGTGTCAAACTCACAGCTATTGTTTTTTTTTCCATTATGACAAGTCAGTATCTGCCCTGCAGGTTCACCTTGCTTGTCTGTTTCTGAGGTCTGCAAGCTGCTATTAAGTTATCCTCTTCAGTAACATTGGATTTTTGTCTGCGTTGCCATTAACTGCATGAAAAGAAGGAAGAGGTCACCTTACTGAGTAGGGATCAGGTATTGGATCATTCTTAAAATTTTACCATCTCTCTCAATTTAATGTGCAGTTCCACATGTATGCAAATGTATATGCATACAGTTCCACCCATGTGCAAATATATATACATACACACAAGTGTGATAGAGGAATAGCTTTGCAGTGCAAGTGCAGTTGAAACCATTGGCAAGAAATGCTGTCTCCATCTGGATGAAGTCTGTACAGTTATGGATTATTTTTAAAGAAGGAAAAACCTGGAATTAGACATTTCTTTAGGAGTTCAGAGCACTCTATGTAAGCTATTTAGCTTTAAGTGAAAAACTTTTGCTGCGATTTTGAAAGTAAATTTCTTTGTCTGTCTGCTCTGTCATTCTATAAAGCAAGTGGTGATGAAATTTATTAGTCAAGAGTATACTGAATTTTGGTAATTAGCTCATCTTATTGATATTTGTTAGCTTTATTAACATCAGAGGTGTTTTGTTGGTTTTATTGATTTTTAATTTACATCTTCACATTAAATCACATTTAATTCACATTTTAATTCACATTAGGGCCACAAAGTTGATGGAGTGGAGCATCTCCTTTCTGATGAAAGGGTAAGGAAGCTGGGGCTCTTCAGCTTGGAGAAGAGGAAGACTGAGGGGTGACCTCATTTAGGTTTACAAATATGTAAAGGGTAGGTGGATGGAGGATGGAGCCAGGCTCTTATCAGTGATGTCCAATAATAGGACAAGGGGCAATGGATATAAGCTGGAACATGAGAGGTTCCAAAGAAATACAAGGAAGAATGTCTTCATTGTGAGGGTGATGGAGCACTGGAATGGGCTGCCAGATGGGTTGTTGAGTCTCCTCCTCTGGAGGCGTTCAGAACCCACCTGGACGAGTTCCTGTGTGACTACTCTAGGTGGTTCTGCTCTGGCAGGGAGGTTGGACTAGATAACTTTTGAGGTCCCTTCCAACCCTTAACATTCTGTGATTTTGTGATCTCTAAAATCATAGCCATATAGGTTTCTTGTTTTTAAGATACAGTTAGATAGCTAAGTAAATTATCAAACTGGGGATCAACTATTTTTTCAGTTCAGCATGTTTTCTCAGGAATCAGCATGATTACTGCTATAACTGTAGTTAATGAGCCAGTACTTCAGAATCCTTTTATTTATTGTTATTTTGGCCACTGGTAAGTAGGCCATTGCAACTAAAGCTTAACCATGTCCAAATCTATCAGAAGAAAAAAAACCAAAACGTATAGCTATATGTAGCCAGCAATGAACTTTACAGAAACTTAGAATCTATTTCTGAAAAAATCAATTGCCATTGAGCAACCATGTATTTTTGCTGTAGCTACTGTTGTTAGACCTATGCTGAATGTTGGTCAGCAGTTAAGAATGCAGATCTCAACCAGAAATTCAGTTTCCTGCAGGATAAATGTAGTTTTGTTTTGTAATAGATTATTGTTTTATAACTAGATGATCTAGAAGAATGTTGGTAGTTGTAAGTAATTTATTCCACTGCTTGTCCTCATCAATGTCAATACTTGCAAAGTCTTTCATCTCTCTCCCTGACCTGCAATAATAAAAATTTTCCCCAAATCCCCTCCTTATATCTATTTCCCTCCCAACCGAAAAATTTTTTTAGAGAGGTAATGAGAAGAAGCTCACAGGACATGATAAGAACAAGCTCTGGAAACAAGCTTCAGCTTTAAGTACTCAATTCATCTGGAGTAGTTTTTCTAATGGTCAAAACATAATTTAAGTATATGAAGTTCCATGTGACATAGCAGCAGAGAGAAGGGGAGAGTAGAATGGGATGAAGAAAATAAAAATAATCTTTTGACCTATGGTCTTTTAGAGGAAGACAGGAAGTTTTTTAACTAGCTTTTCACAGATAACATAATCATAATAACTGGTAGATGTATGAGCTCTGAGATGTATTATCATTCTCTAATTCCATCTTTTCTCCAGACAAACAACAATATTTGGAAAGAGAGGGAAGAAAAAATAGAGAGCAATTTATACTTATGTCTGATTTTTGTTATTAATTTACAGGGAGACCATAATTCTACTGAAAAGCACGGGTCTCAAGCCTTCATACTTTAAAATGGTTTTACTTCAGTGACTCTAGAAAAATATTTAGCTAGGCTTACTTATTCAAAGCAAATTTCATTATAGCTTGCTTTGTGAACTATAAGATTCAGATGAAAAGAAAGGATAATTCTGTCATTAAAACATTCTGTGAATACATACACAGGAGTTTTAAATTCATTTTTTTGCTTTACCTCAAGCTTTCAATGTAATTTCGTGGATGAGTTACTTAGTCTCAAAGCTTCCACATGATCTATAATTTAAAGGTATTCTCACCTTCTTTGTATTATGCTTCAAGGGCGGTGTTATTCTAATAATAAGTGATTTTTGGTGCTTTGAGAATAGTTTTTGATGTGCCAATTACAGAAAAAAATGTATTTCTACCTGTTTGTAAATTCTTTACATTTTATTAAGCCGTACTATTACTAAAACAAACAAACAAAAGATGAAAAAATTCCTAGAAAAGGAAAGTTGTGTAAGAAGCAAGGGTAAAATGATAGATCATTCTTTTCATATCAGAAGATTTCCTTAGGATACAGCTATGAATACTGTTGTGAAGATGCAGTTATGATTTTTTGTTTCTTCTCCAGCTGATCTCTTAGAACTTGCTTAAAAGAGAGGGAGAACTTTATACCACAGGATGGTGGCATCATGATTTCTTTGAAGTACTGGTGAAAGTGTTAATTATTCTGATAAAAGACAACACCAAGGAAGATTATGCAACCAAAAAGAATTTATCACCATAGAGTTATCAGTTAAAATTGCATTTAGTCATCTTTTCGTACTTGAATTTGTCATTACTCTTTATAACATGTAAATAAATAAAAAATATAGTTATTTTGAAATATGACAGAGAATGAAATCTCAAATCTGAAGTCAGCAAGTAAACATAACTGAAGGATATTCTGTCATAATTTTTAAATGCTACACACTGACCTGCCTTATGGTCATGTATTGGATGAATTTGTTGAATTAATGTTTGGTCCAAACAAAAGCAAGCAAGAAAAGGGAAAAGTGGTTCAACATAAATTCCTTAGCTCATATTGGAGAAATGAGACAGAGCAATTCAAGATCTACCAAAAGACACTGGAAGGATACTGGGAGGTGGAATAGGTAACTGCTAAAAAATAAAATAATCTACATGGATTGAGATATATGCTTGCAATTATTGACTATTTATAACTCCTTTTCTTCATGTAAATTTTTTTCCTTTTGTTAAAGGTTTATCTTTTTTAAAAAAAACAAAAAATCTAGGTTTTGGGATGATTTTTTGTTTTGATTTACAAAACTCTTTTTAACCTAAAAAAGGACAATGGGGAATACTGCTCAAACATCACTTCTTCCAAAGAGCAGTATTTACCTCAGTCGGAATGAGAGCACTTCATATGGACGTGAAGTCAGACACCCTGAGGAGTGCACTCAGAGAGATCATAAAGAGGAGAGATGCAGCTCTTCTGCTAAACTATGTCATTCAACATTCATATCATAATTCTCTGTTTTGTTTTTCTAGAATATCCACTAATGTATTAAAACAGAGCTTTCTGTTATTTGCATACTGACAAGAAATCTTAAGATTTTGAAATAATTAATTCTACAACAGTAAGTAATGTGAGATTTTGGAGGGTTTTTTTTTAAATAAGGAAAAAAAAGACAGATATTTCAACTGTGCTCAAAAATAAATGCTAAAGCCATATCTGCTGAAGGGCAAATAGCTTTGAAGAAAAATAATTGTGAAAAATGTGTCTGTGGTTAAAGGGATTAAAAACCATTTAAATATGCTCTATGTATTAAACAATAGATGTGTCTTTCCAACATTTATAAATGGAGTTGGATTAATTGTTTCCATCAAAGAAATGTTTGCTATTGACAAGTTGGTACAGAATGGCTTAAAGAGCTTTCAGAGATAGTAAATACAAGCATGAATCCTTTAGAATATACAGCTCATCAATATACATAAAATAATGCACAAACCAAATATCTGTTAAAAATATGTAAAGAGCTTGGGGAAAATTAACCCAGTCAACTGATGACAAAGTCTTTCTTTCCACAAAGCTTAAAAGCACCGAAGGACAGGGCAAGAAGGCGAGGAGGCATATTCTTTCAGGTCTTTGTTCTTGAAATGAAGTGTCTCAAAAAACAGGTTGTTATTATTTTTTGTTTCCTTCATTTCTCATATAAGGAACAGCTAAGGGATCTGGGTCTGTTTATCGGGGAGAAAAGAAGGCTCAGGGGAGATCTTATTGCTCTCTACAACAACTCAAAAGGAAGTTGTAACAAGGCAGGGGACGGTTTGTTCTCTCTAGTAACAAGCAAGAGAACAAGAGGAAATGGCCTCAAGTAGCACCAGGGGAGGTTAAGACTGGATATGAGGAGGAATTTCTTTACTCAAAGTGTTGTCAGGCATTGGAACAGGCTGCCCAGGGAGGTGATGGAGTCACTGTCCCTGGAAGTGTTTAAGAGATGGTTGGATGTTACTCTTGGGGAAATGGCCTAGTGGTTGACAGGGCTGGGACAAAGGTTGGACTAGATGATCTTAAAGGTCTCTCCCTGCTGAAACGATTCTATGATTCTGTGATAATAGGCTTGGCATTGTATACATTAAAATCTTAAGACAAAATATAAAGTCAGAATTGGTGAAAAAGCACAGTAATAATTGTTTTACTTAGAAATCTTGGAGGGTGAATTTGTTTTGACTCAAAGCAATCTTACAAGTGACTATAGAAATCTAGTGAGCAAATATAGTCTGAAGTGCACTGGAATAGGCTTTATGAACTTTGTCCATTTGTAACCTAGGAGAATTATGACTGGACAGTAGTATAAGATCATTCCACAGAACAGATGCTGTTGTGTTTTTATTTAGATAGTGTGCTGGGTTTGGCTCCCTTGGCTCCAAGTCAGACACACTTGTGGCCAAGGCCAAGCCAATCAGTTGCCTCTGTAATAATCTATTTAAGATAATTTTTTTAAGAAATGGAAAAAAAAAAATCAGCAGCTGAAAGATGAAGTGGGATGGGGGACAAACAACTATGTAGACAGCATGGACAGTGAAGAAAGAGGGGAAGAGACGTACTGGAGCAGAACCTCCTCTGCATCCCATAATGAGATGGAAGGCTATCACCGTGCAGCTCATGGAGGACAATGGTGGAGCCAAGATCCACCTGCAACTTGTGGAAGGAAGACCCCATGCCCAAGCAGGTAGCAGCATCTAAAGAAGGCCATGACTCTTTGGGAAAAACGCACTAGATCAGTCTATTCCTGGAGGACTGCAATGTGGAGAAAGGCCTCACATTGGAGCAGTTTGTGGGGAGCTGCTGCCCTTTGGTGGGGCTTACATTGGAGGAGTTTACAGCCAGCTGTCTCTCATGAATGGACACCATGCTAAAGCAGGGGAACAATGTGAGGAGTCTTTGCACCCTCACCTTTTCCCTTTGGGAAAGAAGGAGCAGCAGAGGCCATCTGTGATGAACTGATTGCAACACCCATTCACAGAATCATAGAATCATAGAATGGTAGGATTGGAAGGGACTTTTAGAGATCATCTAGTCCAACCCCCCTGCAGAAGCCCCTGAACCTTTGAGGGGAAAGAGGTAGAGAAATCAGAAGCAAAACTGAGCCTGGGAAGAAAGGTGGAAAGGGGTAAGTATTTTTAACATCTAGTTGTATTTATCATCATCCTACTCTGGTTTTGATTGGTGATGAATGAAATTGATTTTTGTTTTCTTTGCAAAGTTGGGTCTGTTTTGCCTGTGACTCTCACTTTGTCCTTGTCTCAGCTCATAAGGCTCTTTGTTTCCTTTTTTTTCTCCCATCCCACTGAGCAAGGGAGGAGTGAGCAAATGACTGTGTGATGCTTTGTTGCAGGCTGGGTTTAAACCACGACAGATATAATATCATTTACGTATAATGCTAAAACCCAAGCTTAAGAAAGTATCATGCCATTAACTGACATTCTTTCTCTTACCTGATCTATGAAGCCATAATTACAATTTCAGATAGATGATAAGGTGCAATGAATGATGTGTAGAGAGGGCTTCCAGCTCAGAATAGTATGAAATAAAATTAATAAAAAGCTTTCCAGTGCTGGACAGTTCTAGGTACCAAACCCCAGCTTCTGGATACAGAACCTTGATCTCCTACTTATTCTTCTTACCTGAACTGTTCAGGACTGTTAGTCTTCCCAAAAGCAAACAAGCAGATGAATAACTGCAGCATGCGTATATATCTCTTCATCTCTATTTTGGTTTTGCGCTAGTCTGCAGTCATGAGGGAGGCTTTTTCCATCATGTACTATAAAGAAATTCAACTTCATTCCTTTCATTGATATTCCCTGCTGGCTCAAATAGGTGGCCCAGCCTCTGGAATATTGGTTGTCTTTAAACAAAAAAGACTTTTTTTTTGTTTTGGTTTTTTTTTTTTGTTTGTTTTTTTTTGTTTGTAATGAACTCAACTTCGGCTTATATGCCTTGAATTTTATTCACTCCGAGGCAGATTTTACCTGGCATCATTTTCTTCCCAGCTGTAGTCCTCTTCAACCAATCAAGGATGAACTGATAAAAGGTTACAATATCTGCTATCTTGATTCTTAAAATCTGCTAGATCTGTTGCTTTGCAGGTGAATCAGCCTGCCTTGTTGCATACATCTGCAAAATTGAAGTAAGAGGTAAGTCACTTATGAGACAGTATTTCCAAGAATAAATAGAAAGGGTAAATTTATGTTTGTTTCAGCAGATGCCAGGGCATGGCAACAAACAGCTGTTAAGACTATTAGGGGTCATTTCATGTACCACATTTCATCTGTGAATTACTATCCATTTGGACAGCATAATAGAGCTTGATGAGAAGGCTATATTGGCTCTGTTTCTGTATCTCTTTAGTTAAATGCTTTAAACTCTTTAAATCTGAGAATATTATAATTTTGAGTTAGGAATTGATCAATGTGAACTGAATGGAATTAAGGTGCAAAGCGAAACTTAAAATATAAATATACTCTTCCGCTGCACTTGACTCTAACAGCACAATAGCTGATGGTTTGGTGTGTAAGCATAAATACTACATGTAATTAATGTATGTATTCAAAACATTGTTAGGACAATAAACACCTTTTTATAGTAGACAAGCTTGTAGAGATTTAATTTTCATTGGGTTTTTAATTTTTTTTCTTTGAAACAATACCTTATATTTCCAAGCATATTTTTAATATAAAAGGCACCAGCAGTTTAATGCAGTTCCATTTTGTCTCTGAGTAGAAATGTTTTGTGTGTAATTGTTTTTTCATGACAAAACCTTTAAATAACTCTATTCTCTTTTTAAAATTAAGTAAAAACCTTTTACAAGGATACAATGTGAAGTAATTTAAAAACTAGAATGTATTTTACAGTAGTACCACACTGTTAGTGAAACTGTTAGCTTCACAACTCAGACACATTGGAATTTTGTTTATGTGTTGATATTGTAGTTATGCAAAAATCTATTCTGAGTCTGCTTTTTTTTTTTTCCAAATAATTCCAAGAATCTGCACACAAAATAAACCTCTGCTAATGAGTAAGGACCGACAATGAAAAGTGCATATTGAATTGTAAAGGAAAAGATTGCTAGATGGATTAGTGGTGTGGGCTCTGAGAAGATGTGAATCCTTGCATTCTTTCCCCCCCTTGCATTCATTTCCCCTTTCCTTTTAATAACTGTAGCATTCTTATTCCCTTTTTTTTTGTTGTTGGAGAGGCTCCCTGAGTAAATAATATTGAGCAAAATGGTGAATAGATGAGCAAAAATCTCAGGTTGAGAATAACCTAACATAAAATCCAATCAAATAATGCTACTATGAGTTCATTAGCTGAACTTGAATGAGCTTATGTACAGTAGATGACTGGTATCAGATTCTGAGACATAATGTCCTAACTATGCAATCCTTGAAGATCTATAGTAACAGTTTGAACTGATTAGGAATTCAATAGGCAGATGATGTAGTTCACAATGCTTTTGTGTCACAATGCGCTGTGCATCCTTGGAAGTTTTTTCTTTCCTTTCCAAGCATCATTAAGAGTAACTAATTACAGCTGTTCAGTCAAGAGGAGATCACAAAGCCATGCCATCTGACATCTGTGGTCGTAATTACTGTGCAGAATACATATGAAATAGCCTAACTTGGCTGTGACTCATGTGAAACTTCACAGATTGATCACCAACCTTACTGAATTCCTCCTGCATTTGTAACTCAGCAATACTGCTAGCACTATTAATAGTGCTTGATAAAATGTTACTTTCATTCCTTCCTTTTTTGCACTGATGGTGTGGCTGGCTATGCGCTTAAGTGGATGGATACTTAAGAGGTGTATGAGTGCTCTCTGTGCATGTGCCTACTGGAAATACATCTTGTCCCTTATTACTGGTTATGCTTGGGTTCATGGAGCTGCAGCAAGCTGCCTCTCTGTCTGTTCTCAGTGTTTTCTCTAAGACTAACATGTTCTTCTGCCTCAGGCAGAAACACAACCACTACTTCTTTTTTGAGTGGCTGCTTTCGTGAAAGTCATTGAAAAAAAAAAATGAGGTTCAGGCTAAGAATGCTGAAGAACCTGTGAATTCTGGACTTTAATCTCAAATGATCCGGGCTTAGAACAGGCACTTTAGAAAAAAATAAAAAGATTGAGAGGCCTGACAGTTTCAACATGTACTATGTGTTTGGATGTTTGTTAAAACAAGACTAGGCAGCCAACTCCTCAGCAGATGAACAGCTGACAAGTTTGGAAGGAGCTCAGACTCATAGACTGAGGTTTTTTCTTTAGTTTTTAATTTTTTTTTCACAACATATCATGTACCTTTCAGATAACCTCTGTTGATAACCTTGTCAATGGTGGTGT
The DNA here is from genome assembly GCA_013401255.1 of Urocolius indicus. Taxonomy (NCBI): domain Eukaryota; kingdom Metazoa; phylum Chordata; class Aves; order Coliiformes; family Coliidae; genus Urocolius; species Urocolius indicus. Next base: position 68,243 of record WBNH01010232.1, read on the forward strand.
TTAACTTGTCAATGGTGATGTTTTAAAGAGGAAAGATCTGTCCAGTAGGAGTGAGATATATTTTGCAATCTGATATATGTTATGATTGAGAGATTTCATACCATGGCTGGATAAATGAATCCCTCTTTTTGACAGTGAGAAAAAAAGATTATATCAAGCTCAGTGAAACAGACTCAGGGAATTAAGATTTATTGGAAATCTGTGGCTTGTTAATAGCATAATGCCTACTTGACATATGTCCAAATACAACAGCTGAGAAACACAGAAATTAGTGTGCAAGCACTTATTAACATTTTAAATTTAATACACCATCATAGCAAAGCTTGGCAGAATCAAAATCATTAGCAGGTGTAGTTCATTAAGTCAGTCTCATACATAACTGTACTTAATTTCATGATATTTATTATGTAATGATTTTGATTATGCAGAGAAGCTGTATTAACTGTTTTATTGTCACACGTGATCTACAGACTAGGCAATTTCATTGTTCTGTTTACTGGTAGGACTTGTTTTAGTTTTTGACTAGGAAAATGTAATGATAATTAATATTAAGACTGTAAAAATAACTTTAAAGTAGAGGCATTGTATTCCACTGTAACATAAATCAAACTGTACAAATGTGTCGCTTTAATCTTTCCTTATAAAGGAGTTAAAGATCTTAATCAACTAAGAAAAAAGGTTTAGTCTGAAGTTTGCTGATGTGAGATAGAGTTTTTTAGCTTTCACTGAAAGTGAAACCATTGAGAAACCATGAAAGAAATATGTCATCAAGTGATTATTGTTAGCACGGCTTCTTGTTGATAAAAAGATTGAGTGGTGTAGAGTGGTAGACAATTTGTCTTCACTTTGCAAGAAGAAGATTGGAGAAAAACTTTGTGTTTGTTTTACACTACTCCTAATGAAACATGAGACGTGTTCATACGTATTGATTTATTGGCTAAGTTTGTGTATGTAGGTTGCTCAGGTGTAGGAAAAAAGATGACAGTAAAACTCTCATAGGCTACAGACATGAAGAAAGCTATAACATTGCCTAATTGTCACATTCTGCCCTGGAGCATATGTAGGAGAGTTTGAGGTATTCCAGTTATAAAATCTTTTCATGCAAGTTGGATTTTAAAGTGACAACTAAATGAAATTAATTCCACAATTAAGGTCTCTGTAACTACACATTGTGTAAACTACTCATCTCAGGCATCAATTTAGCTAGTGAAAAATTGTCATTCTTAGAGGTAGGCTAGTAATTATGGCATTAATGCCTTCTCTTTGTCTTATAGCTGCCAAAAATATGGAAACATTCAATCATGACTGGAAATGTCTTTTCAGCAAAATAATCTCATCTGAATAAATATATATGACAGCAGATAATGCTTGCCATAACTAATGAATATTAGCTGTTGAGTTAAATAAATAATGAACTTTCCAAGACAGTGCTTGGGGCTAGAAAGTCATGTTTACCACTGATAGAGCTATTTAAAGTGTTTCAGACTGGAGCAGTTACCTAAAGTTTAGGGTGTGTGGGCTTTTTTGGGGTTTTTTTCTGTCCATTTTCCCTTCTTTGAAAAAAGATTTAAAAAAACTTTTGATATGGAGGAGTACTCTGGAGGCAAAGACTGTGCCACACACTAGCAAACCCTTAGGAGCTAAATGCACCAATTCAAGGTTTGCTGCAATCAGATTATCCTACAGCTATTCAAATTGAAGCCCAGAAGACAACAGTCTCACTGACCTTAGAGATGAAAAGATTTCTCAGAGATATCCTACACTAACACACTCATTTGGGTTCAATATGAAAGTGGTGAGGTCTGGCATGAAATTATGACTGATTTTGTTGTACACACACTATAATGCATGCAGTTTTTATTATGTCTGTGGCTTGACTAGATTTAAAGTGATTGAAGAAAAAAAAACATAGCTGTGCCTCAGTATTGCTGTTCCATAGATTGCCATGTTAGATTTTTTGAAAAAGCAATTTTTATGTAGTTCTCTGTATCTTGTATGTGATTTTTCATCATATGTTTTTTATTACCACTTTGACAACTGTGAAGATGTACTAAAAAAGGAAGGTGAAGACAGTATATATGCATAACTTGAATTTAAACTAATGTAGGCAAAATATATTTATAAGTATGAATCTAGCATTCAATTTAAAGAATATACATGAAAAGGGGACTTAGTTGTGTTGTTAAAAAATACTACTGATACTTGCTTATGCTTCCACTTTATTTTTGCCATTTTCATTCTTTCTTTCCCTCTTTTTATAGGAGACAGTAGAAAAAAGGTCGTAGATATATAAAAACAAAAACCGTTATTTAAAACTTTTGCATGTCTTAGATGACTGTGGATGTAAAAGAAATTGCACAAATTCCCTTACTGTCTCTGGTCTGATTTAAAGAATGCCAGCGATGATTACTTAGCCATCCTCATATGAGGAAAGGCTGTGGGAACTGGTGCTGTTTAGTCTAGAGAAGATGGAACTGAGGGGAGATCTGATTAACATTTACAAATATCTAAAGGGTGGGTGTCAGGAGGTTGGGGCATCCCTTTTTTTCTATTCTACCTAGCAACAGGACAAGGGGTAATGGAATCAAGCTGGAACACAAAAAGTTCCATTTATAAATAAGAAAAAGCTATTTCACTGTGAGGGTGACATAGCAGTGGAACAAGCTGCCCAGAGGGGTTGTGGAGTCTCCTTCCTTGGAGGTCTTCACAACCCGCCTGAACATGTTCCTGTGCAACCTGATCTGGTTGGACTTGCTTTGGCAGGGGCACTGGACTAGATGATCTCTAAAGGTCCATTCCAAACTCTACTATTATCTTTGATGTTTATTCCATATGGAATAATCATAAACTTGCAAAAACTTTAAAAATCCTTACTTCTATAACAAAATGTATAATCCCTGAATTTTTCAGGTCTACAGTATTGTAAGCATTCACTTCCCAAAGCTTTTGGAAGCTTTTAAAACTCATTTCTAAATTGAGAATTAATGACTTGAATAACATTTATTTTAACCAGGCTTGTTATAAACCAGATTAATCTGTTCTATCATTGTTTGTATCTAAAAAAGTGCCTGTCTATTCAAGTCTAAAGTCTACTTGATTTTTTTAATTAAATGTACTTGGTTTTGCTTCCTGAATGCATGCTTCAAATGCCAAGCTAATTTGAGTGTATATAGACTAATTTGCAGAGCTTTCAGTTCCCTGATTATCTGAATCAAGCTTGGTCTATACAGAATAGTGTAGCTGTGAATTATATTATTATTAAAATAGTAGTTAAGATCTTTTTTTTGCTTACTTAAATATTTCTTTAACCTTGGGATAAAAATTCAGTCCTAGTTCAACTATAATTGAAAAAAAATAAAATTCATATCTATCATGAAAAAATTATGACAGTACAAAGAAAAAAATCAGACATTTAAAAGCCTTTGCAACCTTTATAAAAGTATCAAACAGCATCAAGTTGTGATTACCAAAGATAAATTCTGAATCATTAACTCTTTAGATTATTCAAGAATCAATTACAGTTTTATCAGGGAATATTCATTCAGGATAATTAATTTGATATCCATTAGAATAAATATCAGTGGAAAAGTACTTAAAAATGACCACAGTAGACTATATCTTTAATTATTTCACTAGTTATACAGCTTGTTATTACACATTTTAAAGTATTTTTTATTTTAATATCTCAGACACTATTAGTCACAAATGTTCTTCTCCTCCCAATAGCAGATATTAAAATATATTACATTAAGTGTATTCTATTGTAAGAGTATGTTTGAAAATTTCAACTTCTTAATCTTTCTTGATCAATCTAATCTTCATTTAAAAGTTGCAGATTAGTAAAAAAGTAATAGGAATGTACTACTAATCAAACTACTTAAAAAATATCTGTAACACTGCCTATATCTGCACCAGCTGATTAGGAAGATTTTAATCAATTTCTTTGCCATTCTTTGGATAAAATGGAAATATAGCAGCAAATGTCCAAATGCACCAAATTAAAAAAAAAAGTATAAAGACAAATTATTTTATAAATTGGAAAATAATGTAAACCTTATATGAATTAAATGCCAAAACTTTTATTTTAAAGCCTATTTACATTAATCTTACTCAGATAAGTGAAGTGCTACGACTGTATTAGTGCAGTTACTTCACATGAAGCAGAAGGTACAGAAAACCTTGCCTACTGCAAAAAGCCTATTTGCCATGCCTCAGATTTAGTGAGGGAGCTACTCAACTTCTACACTTAAACACGCAAAAACTCAGGAAGAATGCAAAAGAAGTAGGTACTACTTTTTCATATTAAACATACTGTGAAGAACATAACTTGGATATGTTCGTAGTTAATGAGTGGTAGCTGTTGTGGAATATGTAGTCCTTAATTACTCACCAGTTTCATTTCCAGGGCTATAGTAAACTTCTAGTATAGAAGCAAATTCAATTTAGACAGGATTCACCAAACTATGAATCTTAATTGCTATTTTTGAGATTAACAAAAATGTATTGACACTTCAAAACAGTGTGGCAAAATGACCTACAATTTATATCTTTACTTCAGACGTGTTTCACACTGGCATGCAGATGCAGGTAGGCATGTCAGCACCATGAAATCTGTGAGCATTGCCAAAAGATACGTGACACTCAATAGGTCTGTAATGAGTAGTAGGAAGAGACTGTATGCTGTTTGCTGTTGAATGCTGTGCAAGCTCCCATAAAGCTTGTCTTGCAACATGACATGAGTCAAAACATCATTTGTATGGTTTATTGAATAGGTAGGGGGGTGTGTGTACATGCATGCGTGCTTGGACCTCCCACCTCACAAAGTACTTAGCTGAAACAAAGCTGAGATTTTTAAAGATTCAGTTTCCCATGGTCTTAGCATGATTTCCATTGCAGTCATTGGGTGTTTTATGCTACCTGTGCCATAGAATATCAGCATATAATATATTAACGCATTGAAATGTTATTGAAATGTATGCTAAATGCAATAGCAGTAAAACCTGTGCTTGTCCTTTTTTGTATGCCATTACCACCATTCATATATATAATTTCTGTTTACATAAAGTCCCAGTGTCATAAATTAAGTGCTGGAAGAAAATGTCTCTTTATAGAAGAGAGATTGACATCTTTGTCTATATCTGTGCACACACTCTGAATGACTAATTGTTTCAGCTGATTGACTTAGTATATCCATAGAGATGGGACCATTTGCCATGACAAGATAGTTAACATATGATACTAGCATATCTCTTAGGCACATTGCAAACCATCCATTCAGAAAATACAGCACTTTTGTAAGGAAGGAAATGAAAGCAGCTATAAAAGGATCATCTGGGGATGGGGTGAAAAAGCCTCTCTCCTGTATAACAGAGTGTACCCTGCAGCTCTTATCTTCTCCTTTTTTTTTTCTTTTTCTTTTTTTTTTTTTAATTTCTTTCTTTTTCCATCTTCTGTCTCTGAGCGATCAGACTAGTAAGTCCAGTACTCTTCTGCAATATGAATTTCCATTATTACTAGAGCAGTTATGAGACTCTTGGTTTCATCTGGGACAGACAGTTTTCTTCCTTGTAGCTGGGATAATGGTGTGTTTTGGAGTTATCATGACAATAATGTTCATAACACACTCATGGCTTTAGTTGTTGCTAAGCGGTGTTGATACTTAATACAGGATTTTTTGGCTTCTCATACCTCACTAGCAATAGGGCTGAAAGAGCATAAGAAGTTAGGACGGAACACAGCCACAACAGATGATCAAAAGTGGCCAAACACATATTCCATACCATATGATGTCATGCCCAGTATAAACCAGGGGCAGCTGATCAGGGAAAGTAGATCTGTGCTTGGGGGCTGGCCTCAGTCAAGCAATTGCACTGTGCATCACTTGTCTTTCTGGGGTTTTATTTCATTTTCTTGTTAACTTCTTTTTCATTACTTTCTTTTTCATGGAATCCCAGAATGGTAGGGGTTGGAAGGGACCTGGAGAGATCATTTACTCCAACCCCCCAACCGAAGCACCTAGATCAGGACACACAGAAACGTATCCAGAGAGGTTTTGAGAACCTCTAGAGGAGGAGACTCCATAGCGTCCTTCCTTAAGTAACCTGTGCCAGAAATAGTTTTTCCTTATGTCCAACATAAAATGTTTTTGTGTCTCAGCTTCTTTCCATTGCCTCTAGTTCTGTCACTGGAAATGGAAAAAATGGGTGCCCCAATCTCCTGACAACCACCATTTAGATATTTGTAAATACTAATGAGATCCCCCTGCTTAAGAGCCCCAGTTCCCACAGCCT
>WBNH01010233.1:0-17680 GCA_013401255.1 Urocolius indicus
AAGGGATATTTAGAGATCATCTGTTGCTGCAAGAACAGACACAGAAGCAAAAATTCACCATATTTGCCTTTGTGGAACAGAAGATTTTTCTTTGAGAGATATCTGCAAGTCTTAGAGAGTAGATCTACAGACTGTGAAGAACCTTACTCTGACTAGTTATGTAAAATGGATAATTGTGAATTTCCTTCAGAAATGAAGCCGTAGCTTGCTTTATATAAACACAATGGTTCATAAAACACTTTTTGATCACTGCTTCATCTGATAACCACAATTACTGATAATAGGAAATGGAGAGTGACATGTTCCTGTGTTGAGATAACTCATCAAATCCAGAGATGTTCTACATTACCTCTAAAACACACTTTCTTTTCTTGTGCTCCATATTAAGTATATGAAATGATGGGAGTGGGGGAAATAGGCAATGAAGAGAACTTCTGCAGATTGTTCACAAAGTCTACAAAATTAGAAGAAAATATGATAAAGATTAAATCTTTTCTGATAAAAGACTTAATATAGTTACCTAATTGCCTCTATAATTTTTAATTTAATTTTTTTTTAACATCATACATATTATACAAGGAAATAGTTAGATATAGCTGAGTGTCTTTTTGACCTTTGTGTAGTTGATTAGGTTTTCTTTGGGTGACTGATGACTGTCATTGATTTTAAAGTGATTCTGATGATGATGTGTGTGATATGCGGCTTGATTTTCAAAAGCACTTCTTATTGTGCTCAGTCTAAGTGTTACTGGTCAGTAACACAATTGATGTGAGAGTAAAGTTAAGTCATTGATGATTAAATGACATTTAAAAAAAATCTGTATATGATACATTTTGGGATTTTTTTTTCAGGGAATATTTAGAAGATATTTCTTATTTACAAAAGAAACTGTAGAATACGAACTATCAAAAATAAGACTAGTCAGCAATTCTTCAGTCATAAGCCAATCCATGGAGATACCCAAACAATCAGTTTTGAAAGCATTGGCAAGACTTGAAGATGAAAAGAAAAGGAAGATAACAGACTTAAAATGATTGTTAAATTTTACTTCAGTAATGAGTGGGAATTGCAGTGAAATGCTCACAGAGATGAATTCACTTTGCATAAATTTGTGTGAAACTGCATTATTCATAGACTATGTTATTCTGAAGGATGGCTAGACTTGATAATTTTTTTAATAGCCTGGTCCTTTCTAGCATAAAATGAAAGAAATTACATTATTTAGACTGTATTAGGAAAACTGATCAATCAGTATGTTTATGAATCTCTGAGCACCATGGAAGTGCATCATATAGTGAAGACTACTAAAGAGTTTACATTGCCTGGGTAATTAATAATTTTTAAACTTATCTTTGAAAAGATATGAGCACAGTTAGTCATCGTGGAGGTACCGAAACTCACTGAAACAGCTGTACTCAAAAGTCACAGAGAAAGGCTGTGAAAACATCCTGACAATGAGCCTTGCCAGTACAATTCATTCCCAATCAGTATAATACCTAGTTGCTTTCCAGTAAAAACTGTCCCAGTCTGCCAAACCCTGCCAGTACATGGTGATTTCATTGTAAAGGGTTAGATGAAATGCCAAGCATATTCCTGTGTGTGATGCATGTGAAACAATATTTGAATGAAAAGAAAATACTTCAACAGCCCTCTTAGTATTTGATAGGGTAAATAGGACGTCCAACCCTGAGGCTAAATAAAAACATGAAGCATCTGTTAACTCTACAGGTAAATAGGTATGACATCATAGTATGCTTTATGTAATGGTTACACTTGAAACTGGAATTTTCAGTTTCACACAATCACAGAATGGTAAGGGTCAGAAGGGTCCTCTAGAAATCTTCTAGTCCCTTGCTCAAGCAGGTCACACAGGAATGCATTTTGAAAATCTCCAGAGAAGGACACTCCACAACCTGTGGCAGCCTGTGCCAGGGCTCCCTCACCTGAACAGTAAAGCAGGTTTTTCTTTAAGTTTAGATAGAACTTCTTGTGTTCTAGCTTTTGTGCATTATCTCTTGTCTTTTCACTGTAAACTACTGAAAAAAAGTGATATCCCATTCCCTTTACACACCATTTTTATATATTTGTAAAGTTTAATATGGTCCCCCCTCAGTCTCCTCCAGCCTGAACAGTCACAGATCCCACAGCCTTTCATCATAAGGAAGATGCTTCAGTCCCCTTATCATCTTGGTGGCCCTGTTCTGGCCTCTCTCCAGAAGTTTCCTGTCCCTCTTAAGCTGGGGAGCAAAGAACTGGACACAGGACTCCAGATGAGGCCTCACCAGGGCAGAGGAGAGGGGCAACAGCACTTCCCTTGACCTGCTGCGCACTCTTCTTGATACATGGAAGAAACAGGTTGACCTTCATAGCCACAAGGGCACATTGTTGGCTCCTGTTTAGTTTGCTGCCCAAAAGAACACCCAAGTTCTTATTTCACAGACCTGCTCTCCAGCAGTTCAATCCCCAGCCAGTACTAGTGCATAGGGTAGTTTCTTCCCAGATGCAGGNGAACAGTAAAGCAGGTTTTTCTTTAAGTTTAGATAGAACTTCTTGTGTTCTAGCTTTTGTGCATTATCTCTTGTCTTTTCACTGTAAACTACTGAAAAAAAGTGATATCCCATTCCCTTTACACACCATTTTTATATATTTGTAAAGTTTAATATGGTCCCCCCTCAGTCTCCTCCAGCCTGAACAGTCACAGATCCCACAGCCTTTCATCATAAGGAAGATGCTTCAGTCCCCTTATCATCTTGGTGGCCCTGTTCTGGCCTCTCTCCAGAAGTTTCCTGTCCCTCTTAAGCTGGGGAGCAAAGAACTGGACACAGGACTCCAGATGAGGCCTCACCAGGGCAGAGGAGAGGGGCAACAGCACTTCCCTTGACCTGCTGCGCACTCTTCTTGATACATGGAAGAAACAGGTTGACCTTCATAGCCACAAGGGCACATTGTTGGCTCCTGTTTAGTTTGCTGCCCAAAAGAACACCCAAGTTCTTATTTCACAGACCTGCTCTCCAGCAGTTCAATCCCCAGCCAGTACTAGTGCATAGGGTAGTTTCTTCCCAGATGCAGGACTCTGCACTTGTCCTTGTTGAACCTCATGAGGTTCCTCTCTGCCCAACTCTCAAGCTGGTCAAGATATACAGTTTATTAATCATTTTAAGGATTACAGTATAGATTGAGGTATATTTTATGTCTTTCTATCTATTCCTCATCATCTGAATATATTTTGGATTCTTATGAATGCACATGGAAGGTACATTATAGCACGTAACACATTGATATAAAACTTAATTGGATATGTGCAGAGTGCTCTGAACTTGAAAGAATGTATGCTTTATAGCATATTCTATGTGGTATATAGCAGTATTGTAGGAAAAAAGTTAGACTTGTAGAGACATATACTTATCTTTTCAAGAACAGTCTGTGCTTGCCTAAATATGCCATGTTTCGAAGAAAACTTCAATGCTTAGTTTAATTCCGCCCCCCCGAATTTATCTGCCTCATCTGTTAGAAACAGTGAAGTGTAGCCAAATAATTGTCCAAATAAGGCTAGTACTGTAACAAAATAATAATTGTTGGATTTATCTGTTGGTTTAGTCTGACATTTTATATTTCATGTGTTGCAAAATGGAATTGAGTGTACTCTCTTGAGAATGACATTACGATTGTGTTGCCAGAGGCAAATAAACAATGTTCAGAAGCTTAAGGGAGAAAAAAAAAAAGCTCCCACTAATATTTTAGTTATGTTAAAAAAATAAAAAATATGTCAGGGCAAGGGCTTTGTTCAGTGCTTTTTTTTGTGTGTATTAAAAGTGTAGTTCTCCTGTATATAGGCCAGTTACAGCTTTAAACACATAGATTTTATTTCCGTGGATTTCAGTGTTGGGGAATGTGACAAAGTAATTTCTGACAGATTGCCCTGAGAGTATATCTGATCTTTCCAACTGCTGCCTCTATGGTTCACTGAGAAGAGATCAGAAGGCATGAGGTTGGCAGGTGGCAGCACAAAGCACACAAACAAAAGGGTTGTCTTTCACAGCTTTTTTTTTTTTTTTTTTTTTGCAGGGTTATGAGGGGGGAGCTTTTTTTTTCCCCCTCCTTATCACTGGCTTCCAACAATTTGGCCAGTACAAATCCCCATCTGCTCTATCTCTGCCTCTGAAAAATGGCACTTAGAAGCAAGCCTGTGCAGTTAATTCATATAGGAGCCTCAAGGCGTTGAATCATTGGAATAAAAACTGTGCCACTGACCAGTGTGGGTCGTGAACCACAGCCCTACCGTGTGCCAGGAGCTGCACGAAGGGCTGTTCATAGGGTGGGGTGTCTGGAGCAGCACAGCTTCATGGCTCCTTGCCATCAAGCATTCAGCATCTGTCAGCTCTGCATTTTCACATGGAAAGCAATGTCATTAAAATATTTTCACCCAGTGTAGCCGAGAACTCATAATTGCACATTAATAAAAATAGACACAATCATCCACCCTTTCATAATTCAGCCTTTTCTCTACTATGTTCTGTGTAACTGTAACAGATGGGTTGGTTGAGATGGGCCAACAGAGAAGGGTAATTTACTGGCAAAAAATTGTGACAGCTGGATTGAACACATACACTCTTAAATGTAAGTAACATATCTGAAAGGGAGATTTTGTTTCTGACCTCACCATTTGGAAGTGGATCTAAGCCACTTCCTAGTATCTAAGCCACTATACCTAATATTAGGTATTACCCTTCAATTTGCTGATCTTTAACATTTTCATTAATGACCTAGGCATAAAAATGCAGGAGTGTACTGACACAATTTGCTGATAATACAAAGTGGGAGCAGTTTCTATCGAGAAGAGACAGGATTATTGTAGAGGAAAATCTGTATGACCCAGAGGAGTGATAGAAGTGGAGTTAAATGTAATTGTAAAAAGTGCAAGGCCATGCCCTTAAGGACTAATAGCAAGACTGCTTGCTGTAACAGATTCACTGGAAGGCAGGAGAGAAAGTCCTGGATATATCAGCCATTTACAGGGTGATTATAAACCACGAACCTTATGCAGTTGTGCATAAAATGAATGTCAATTCAAGAGGCAATCAGAGTGATATGTTTATCAGTGGCATTGAAGCATTGAATGTGTTACAGAAAATACAAGTTAAATTTCAGTTAAGATTAACTGTAGTTGTTTGTGATGATGGCAAATTCAAATGAGAACAGGTACAGACAATATGTATCAGGCTGGTCCTATCAGAGGAAATTAAAGACAGCTTAATTTCTTTAGCCTAGGTAAATGAAAGCAGAGGGGTGATAAAAGTACTGTGCATATGTTGATAAGAAATGAACAGACATAAAGAACTGTGAAGAAGAAGCATTTAAAATAAAGAACAATGATGTGAAAATATCTAATGGGTATTATGTGTCAAGGAACACATTCTGCCTACACGTTAGGTGATAGTTGCTGACCATCTCATGACAGTACAGTCTCCAGGACAGCTGTTCAGTGGATTATGAAATGAGGCACAATCTTCTCTTCTCCACTCTTCTGTTTCTGAATAGGTTAGATACTGTCATTGCCAGAAATACTGAAGGACTGAAATAATGACAAGGAGCTCTTAAAGGGCTATGTCATTCTTCTATGCATCCTCCACAAGTGCTATTGTACCTATTTCTCTACAATGTAGGAACAACTAATTTCATTATGCTAAAAGCAGAGTGATTGTCCCTAATCACAGAATCACAGAATTTTAAGAGTTGGAAGGGACCTCAAAACTCCCTGCCAGAGCAGGATCACATAGAGTACATCACACAGGAACTAATCCAGCTGGGTTTTGAATGTCCCCAGAGAGGGAGACTCCACAACCCATCTGGGAAGCCCCATCCAATACTCTCACACCCTCACGGTGAAGAAGTTTCTCCTTATGTTTCTTTGGAAAATCTTATGCTCTAAGCTTATGCCTGTTGCCTCTTGTCCTGTCATTGGACATCATTGAGAACAGCCTGGCTCCATCCCCCTGACACCCACCCTTTATATATTTGTAAACATTAATGAGATCACTCCTCAGTCTCATCCAAGTTAAAGAGTCCCAGCTACCTCAGCCTTTCATCATAAGAGAGATGCTCCACTCCTTCATCTTGGTGGCCCTGCACTGCACTCTCTCCAGCAGCTCCCTGTCCATCTTGAACTGAGGGGCCCAGGGCTGGACACAAAATTTCAGATACAGTCTAATGATGGCAGAAGGGAGGGAGAACCTCTCAACCTACTGCCCACAGCCCTTCTAATACACCCCAGGATGCCATGCCCCCTTTCTTAGCCATGAGATCATCGTACATCTTGCAGTCCAGTAGGACTCCCAGGTCCATTTCCCCTCTACTGCTTGCTAAGAGTTCATTCCTCAACCTATAATGGTACATGGGGTGATTCTTTCCCAGATGCAAGACTCTATACCTGCCCTTGTTGAATTTCATTATATTTCTCTCCACCAAACTCTCTAGCCTGTCTATGTTTTCTCTTTTTGCTGTTGTGGTAATCCATTTACTTTCTAGACTGTATCAATGAGTGTTAGAATAATGTTTTAAATATGGCTTCATACACAATCACAACCATCAGTCTTAGTAGGATTACCTTCAAAATTCTTCCCTTCAATATTTTTGTAAACTGTTTTTTATTTATCTTATTTCTATCTCTTCTAGTTTTGGGAGTTTTTCACAAAAACTTTCTGAAAATGTTGCAGTAGAACTACTAAGCTATAAAATTAATTAACAAAGATGAAGAGAAAGGTAGCAAGAGATGCCATGTTTGGCAAGCTTATTTTGAATCATTAATTTGGCATAAAAAATAACTGTAAAAACACCAAATAACTGGATATCATGGTTTAACATGACAGTTTATATGGTAAGGGGGAAGGGACTGTAAAGATGGCTTTTGTAAGAAGTTGCTTGAAACTCTCCCCAGCTCTGAGCCAGACCCACTGCTGGGGCTGAGCCAGTTAGACACCTCCATGATCGCTTTTTAAGAAGAAACAGGAAGAGGAGGTTTCTTCCTATTTCTTCCTTCTCTGTCTCTTCTTCTTCTCGGGCTGGTGGTGCAAGGAGTGGGAAGAGAGAGAGAAGCAACCATGCAGACAAGGTCAGTGAGAAAAGAGAGGAGGAGGTGTGCTAGAGCAGAGACTCCCCTGCATTCTGTGGAGAGGACTGGTGTAGCTGAAGTTTGTTTGCATTTTGCTAAAGGCCCCCCCACATCAGCAGCAGAGATTTATCTTCGTGACCTCGTATCAAGGGCAGGCTCATTTTGCTAGAAACCCCAAATCAGGGGCAGAGACTCATTTTGCTAATAACCCCAAGCCAGGGGCAGTAACTTTGGCTGGAGGAGGCCATGTCCTTGTGAGTGGGTCAAATCACTTCACTACAGACCCTGAGCCAGGGACAATTATTTTCTTCATTAAAACTACAGCTGGAGCAGGCCATGCCCCAAGGAAGAGATCCAATATTCACAAGAGCTGTAACTGTGAGGAGCAACCCATGACATAGCAGCTCATTAAACTTATACCCAGAAGAAGCCTTGTCCCGAGGGACAGATCCTGTATTGGCAGAAACTGCAACCATGACGAACAATCCATGCCAGAGATATTCACTAAGGACTGTGTCCCGGGAGAGGAACCTTGTGTTGGAGCAGGGGAAAAATGCCAGGAATCATCCTCATCTGAGAAGAGAGAAGTAGCAGAGCCCATCTGTGAGAGACTGACCACATTCCCCATTCCCTGCCCCCCTGAGCCGTTGTGGGGGGAGAAGGTAAAGATATGGGGAGCAGTGAGCTGGGCCTGGGAAGAAAGGAGAGATGGGGGAAGGAGATCTTAAAGTGACGGTTGTAACTTTATCATCATCCTACTCCCTTTATGCTTTTATTCCGTTCTGTTTCTTGTAGAATAAACTTTCCTACTTTCCTCTCTCAGTCGAGTGCTGGAGTCTGTTTTGTCTGGAACCGTAATTGGCAGCGAGCCCTCCCTGCCCTTGTCTTAATCCACAACAACCCTGTTTATCTTTTTACTCTCATTTTGCTGGGGCCTCCGCCATCCTAATGAGGGTGGAGGTGAATGGGGGCACCGAGCGAGAGACTGTTGTGGTGCTGCTGTGCTAGCTGGGCCAAATCATGACACTGGAGTGTTAATATTTCATCTGTGACTATGTGTAACTCCAACTGTAACCATTACAGAATGTCTATTTGTACATATGAAAACCAGGTACACTGAGGCAGACAGAGTAGCACTGAGATACATCTCATAGTCTTCTTTTAGCAGTGCACTCAACATACTGACACCCAGTTCAGCAAACTTCTGGTTTGGTTATACTCAAGAAAATTGAAAGGACAGACATTCTTACCCAAGACAAGAGAATGATTAAAAACACAGGCAGAGTTAAACATTTATATTTTTCATGAGTAACTCTATTAATTTCACAGGACTACATGACTTACAAATGCTCAAAACACTAGCACAGAAAAGAGAGTCAACATCAGACAATTAATCCCTAGAAAACCAAAGAAATTGAAAACTGTTAAATCCTATTGCAGATAAGCTGTAGTGTAATTTTCATTTAAGCTATTTACTCATCCCATAGATACTGCTTTTCTGCAGTATACATTGTGCTCAACCATCAGATTATGGAGTGCAAAGTTCAAAACATGTTGCAGAATGAAAGCAGTATTGAATAGTGGATATAGAGCAGAACAGTTCATCTTTCACTAGCAACATCAGAGAAAAGTAACCATTGCGATAAATGTCAAATCTACATAGGCAGGCAACAGCGAACCACCTTTTCATGGGTAGGTCTCAGTGTCCAGAACTGTTTCTGAAAAGGTGCAATAATTCTAGATTCAAAACAAACATGATCTTGGATCATTTAAAGCCATCTGTGGTCTAAGCTGTTCCTTTCTTTCACTGCCTCTCACCTTTCTTCACTTTTTGTTTTGAGTACTCACTTATATCACCTGTTCAGATATGGATGACTTTTTGTTACCAGACTGAACCAAGGTGTAACAAGGAGTTTTCCATTTACTCCAGTAATTTTGCTTTATTTGCTGAACCTTCTTGCCTTTATGACATGAAAATTGAGTACTTCTACTCTCATTTGTTTTGCATATAAAAACCTTCCACCTCTCTCTACCTGTATGGAAGAGTTATCTCCTGCTATGTTTAACTTAACTGAGCAGATACATCTGCACATATATTTTTTGAGTGGCCTTGGAAGAAGTTTCAATGAGGCTGAAGCGTTAGGGGCTTAGCTGGTGAATGCACACTCAGGCTCCTCAATAAGACTGTACAGTCTGTGCAGATGTCTGATTTTTAAATATTACTTGAGCTACATAGTTTTAATCTAAATAATTTTTGTTTGTGGGATTTTTTTCAGTTTCAGTCACCTTAAAAGAAATACATTATTCATTTTTGAAGCAAATCTTCCCCAAAACTCATGTCCAGGTATGTGATGTATACAAAAATGCCTGGTAACAGTTAACATGGATTTGCCAAGAACAAATCAAGCCTGACAAGCTGACTAAGTGCTGTGATGGCCTTCAGGTGATTGGATCTGTGAATGCGAGAAGCAGATTAAGTTTACCTTGGCTTTAACAAGAATTTCAACTCAGTCTTTCATAGCATCCTTGTAGCCAAACAAGTGAGATATAGTATGGACAGATAGACTACAAGGTGGATGGAAACTATCTGGATCCAGAAGCTCAAGGAGTTGTGATGAGCAGTGTGAAGTCCAGCTAATGGCAAATCGCTAGTAGCATAGAGGGACTATTTTGAATATCTTTCCAAACAGTTGAACTCTGGGATGGAAGGTGCCTTCATGAGTGGTACCAAATTGAGTGATCTGGTTAATATATTGACAGATAGTGTATATACACAAAGAAAACATTGACAGATTGGAGAAATGATCTCACAGGAACTCCATGAAGTTCCACAAAACCAAATGCTAAACCTGCACTTGAGGTGGACAAATCATGCAGTAGTACCATTTGTGAACCACTGGAGAGAAAAGAGCTTTGTAGAGGACACAGAAGTCCTGGTAGCTGAGTTGACTGTGAACCAACAATGTGTCCTTCTGATGAAGGTGACCAGATATATCCTGGGTTATAAAAGTGTAGCCTTAATTCAGAACTTGTGAGAACATATGTGGTCTAGTTTGGGCATTACAGTGGAAGAAAAAACTTGATGTACTGGAGTGAGTTCAGCAGAAATCCCCAAGATAGTCCTAAAGATAGAGCACAAAATATAAAAGGAGAGGTAGAGAGATCTGAGCTTGTAAACTGTTCAAAGAGAATCATCCTACTGTCTTCAGCCACCTAATAATTGATAAAGTGAAGATAAAGCTACGTTTTTCTTGAAGGTGCACATTGAAAGGATGAGAAGAAATTAAAAAGATCTGCAGCACAGGATCTGATTAAGTACTAAGCATTTTATCCACCATGTGAGCGGTTTAACAGTGGAAAAAAATGTCCAGAGACACTATGAGATTTCTTTTCTTGGAGGTGTTCAAAATTTGACAAATATGACCTGACTGCGTGGACCCACTGTAAGGAGAAGTTTGGACTGGATAACCTACAAAGATCTCTTCCATCCTAAACCATGCTGTGATTTCCATAGATCTTTGAGCAGAATATGCTTAATTTCAGTGTGAAAAAAATTTGTCAGCCATAGCAACTGCCTCTTCTCTCTGAAATGACATCTACATTTCTTTTTCCACATCTTTTTCTCGAAGATATCATTCCCATCCTCTTATTAATATTCCTTCCATTGAGTATAACAAAACTTTACCACAGGCAGTTGTCGTTTTCTAAACCATTTAATAACATTTATTTTATTTCTAAGGGTAAAAAAATAATGGGGTGATAACGTGTCCTGAATTGCTGGTGACAGCAACTGTTAAGGCTTCGAGCATTTGCTGGTTTTCACCAGCTGTTGCTTTTAGTACCAGCAATTTTATTCCCCCAAACCTAGGTTTATTTATGTATTTAAGAAAGGGGGGAAAAAAAAGCAACAAAACAGCCATTAGGAAATTGTATGTGATCTCCCTGAGAGAAATCAAATGAGATATTGTCTGTCTTTGTCATTGTTATACCTGCATGGCTGGGTAAAGATGTTACATCCATTCTTTAGTCTGGACTGTCATATCGCTTATTCAGGCATCTATGGCAACCTGTGCAGGTTCCAGATATACCTTACAGTCATCATGATTATCAGTAACAAAGTACTATTAACATTTCATCTGATAGATGAGGTTACTCCTGAAAAATGTTATCTTTCTTCCTCCCAGCTTTTAATGGTCTTTGAGTTTTAAGGTATTAAAATAATATTCTTTATTTATTTATTGTAACTTACATGTTTTCTGTTTCCTGTCCTTTGTTTTCAATCTTTTCAGCCTGATAGGATACAGAAGCAGTGATTCACCTGGCTGATGGTACTCCAGGATACAACTCATAATTTTTCCTCTAAATATTTCTGGAAAAACTTTAAAAGGCAGGAGGGTAGCCTGGCTTGTGTCATCCATACTACACAGTGGTGTCATTTTACCTTTTCAATGCTGTTTCCAGGGTCTGGCCAGACTGCAGGTCTGAACTAGATAGCAGACTGAAACATGATATAAATAAAAATCAGAAAGCACTTCTAATCTTCAAAGAAGTTGATGCTGAGTGCCTCCCAGTGCCAAAGGGACTGTTTAAGTAGTATTTTGTGAGCATCCTCATCCAAGTTTTACTGTAAGGCCAACGTTTTCTGCCAGGTGTTTAGGAGAGGCTTGATCTGATCCTAGCAGTACTTGTTGCGTATGTGTTTATGTGAGCAGATGTACATTCCTATATGCCACTAGGTAAAATGAGCTATATCTTTATCAGTGGTGGACTGAAAAGTCCCCTACTTTGGATTAGAATATGAGTTTATCAGCTGTAATCATGATTTGGGCTCTCAAGGTGTTTTAATACAGCGTCTTTTACATATCAAAATAAGATCTATGTAATTGGATATACATGTCATGGATAGAGGGTGAATAAATGCTTCCAGATACTTAAAGATCTCTTCCAGCACTTAAGACTCTGTGATTCTGTTTGTTAAGAGACTTTTCACATTCTACCCCTGAGAGTAAAGACATAATCTGTCTCCATCCCTTTCACCATTCTTCCACCTTCATTTATCTGGTTCTCATTTCTTCTGTTGTCACTATATCCTTTAATTTGTGGCAATGAGAACTACTATCCCAGTCAACTTGTTTGGCTCCAGTCAGAATTAAAGGTTATAGAGAAAAATTACTAATCCTCAAAGATAATCATTGCTTCAGTTTCTCTTAGTAAAGTATTCAAGATCATACATCTTGGGGATGTATGCAAGAAAGTTTGGGGTTATATTCAGCGAAGTTAAGATTCTGCCAGCTGTTAGCTGTTATTTTGCTTGCTTTAAGGTGCTCACACTTCTGAGCAAAAATCAAAGCCCATAGGCAGCAAAAACAGAAGGGTTATCCAAGAAAACTGCTCACTGAGTGGCTACTTTGCCAACAGGACAAGCCAACCCACAGATGTACAAACAAGTTACCACGGAAACTATCCGAGTGCATGTTCTCAGCCTGCAGCAGAAGTGAGGTAATTTGAGCGAGGTTAGTAGGCAATAAGAGAGCTTGTTATGTCTAATTAGCTAAATGCATTCTTACAGCTCTTCCTACCCACTGGCCGTTTAAGATTTTTAATTTTTCTCCCTCAGTACATTCATTTCTCACTGTTATCCTTTTCATGGACGGTTCTTCAGACTCAATATTTTATTATGCATTGTCCAAGCTGGCAGATCACGTCTCATGATGGAGCTAAGTGGATGCTTCTTATGCAGCTGTCATTCCTGTTTTAAGGTTCTATGCCATGGGCCTTGTGGGAAAATGGTTGCATGAGAAAAAGCACCTAGATGTTTTGCAGCTGACCGAGGAGGTATGTGTTAATCATCGCACACAGCTGGTGTAGCTGCTGGGGAAGCAAGGACACACTATCTTTGACTGTTGCAATTATAGAGTAACAGGTTGTTTTTGCAGTGAGAAAGGTATGGGAAAAGCGGGAGGGACTGATCCTTTGTACATGCACCAATTAGGAGCTCAGCTTTGCACTATGTATAAATAGTATAAATATTGGGTAAGCACGATTAATAAACGAAGCTAATTGATCATTCATATTGAGTGCCCGTGTCTTCCCTCCGACGCGACAGGGCCTCTCTCTTTCAATATTTTTGTGACCAAGAAAAGACCTTTTGGTCATTCATGAGGTTTCCTTTCAACATGTTAGAAAGGAGCTGAAAAGGAAAGCTCCAGTGAAACTCCCATTAATTTTTTTCAGTCAATTCGTATTCTGAAACAGCGTAATATTTTGCCTGAACCAATATTGATATGGAGAAGATCAATGTCACTGGTTTAATAAAGATACTGTACACGAATTTCTCTTAATGAGATTGTTTGACAAATCTTCTCAATAAATTTCGGAATTACTAAGCCCTCAAAATTAATTACATAATTAAGAAAAAAAAGGAAGCAAAACAGCTTGCCACTCCCATTTCCTGATGTAACATCTCTTTTTGCATTAAATGACCTTGTCTTTGGAAAGCAGCTCAAGTGCTGGAGTAGAAACATTGTTCTGGAAGGTGTGCATAAGGTACTTTGATAGCTTATACATTTGCAACACTTGTTTACTTCAAAATATTAATTTATTTCATTGCAATCCAAATCTCTATAAATCCATTTTAAATTCTTCCTCTGTAAATTCTTCCTCCTTTCTGTTAAATAGCCACTTGAGCAGCCTGGACAGTATCCCTCAATCCCAGAATATAACAATTGCATGGAGATGAAAGGAGAAGGGAAAGATTTGTTGCTATCCTCTTTTCACTGCCAGGGACTAAGCATATTGTTGTCTTTCTGTCTTCAAGCTGTGTCTGGGAGTATGTTTAGATAAGAAAACTGTACATCAGCATAAATTGTATTGCAATCTATGTAGTATGAAGCAATATGTCATGGCAGAACATACAGTACTGTTTACTGTATTTGGAACTGATATTTTATGTGACCTTTTTATTACAGTGTCAGAAGCTCATATTCAGCTTAAGCTTAGCTACCAAGATTATTTAGGGTCTAGACATCTCTCTGATGAAGAAAGGTGGAGAGACTTGGGGCTATTAAGTCTGGAGAAGAGAGAAGATAAATACCTAAAGGGTGAGTGTTGAGAGGATGGGACCAGTCTTTTTTCTATGATGGAGCAGATCATATTAAATTCTATTCCGTAGCACATGCTGGACAACCAGCTGATCAGGCCCAGTCAGCATGGGTTTATGAAAAGCAGGTCCTGTTTACCAAACCTCCTTCTATGATAGAATGACCCACTTGTTGGATGAAGGAAAGGCTGTGGATGTTGTCTACCTCGACTTAAGCAAGACATTTGACACAGCATTCTCTTAGGGAAATTGGCTGTTCTTGGGTATACACTTTCCTGGGTAACAAACTGGTGAGATGGCTAGGTCCAGCAAGTTGTGGTCAATGGAGCTAAATCCAGTTGGCAGCTGGTCTTGAGTGGTCTCCCCCAGGGCTCAGTGCTGGAGCATCCTGTTTAACATCTTTATTAATGATCTGGATGAGGGGAGAGAGTGCATCGTTAGCAAGTTTGCAGATGACAACAAGCTGGGTGGAAGTGTCGATCTGCTTGAGAGTAGGGAAGCTTTATACAGAGATCTAGATAGGCTGGATGGCTGGGCCAAGGCCAATGTCACGAGTTTCAGTAAGGGCAAGTGCTGAGTCCTGCACTTGGGTGACAAAAACCCCCAGCAGTGCTACAGGCTTGGGCAGGAGTGGCTGGAAAGCTGCCAGGCAGAAAAGTACCTGGCAGTGTAGATTGACAGAGGCTGAAGATGAGCCAGCAGTGTGCCCACGTGGCCAAGAAGGCCAAGGGCATCCTGGCCTGGATCTGGAACAGCGTTAGCAGCAGGAGGAAGAAGAGTGATCATTGCCCTGTATTCAGCATTGGTGACGCCACACCTTGAATACGGTGTCCAGTTTTGGGCCTCTCTTTACAAGGACATTGAGGTGCTGGAGAGGATCCAGAGGCAGGCTGCCAAACTAGGAAAGGATTTGGAGTATGTCTCATATGAGGAACAGCTGAAGGTTTTGGGGCTATTTAGCTTGGAGAATAGAAGGTTCACGGGAGACGTTTTTGTTCTCTACAACTACCAGAAAATAAGTTGCAGTGAGGTGAGGGTCAGTCTGTTCACCCTCGTAACAAGCAATAGAACAAGAGGAAATGGCCTCAAGTTGCAAGAGAGGAAGTTCAGGCTGTATATTAGGAAGAATTTCTTTCCTGAAAGGGTTGTCAGGCATTGGAAGGGGCTGCTCAGGTTGGTGCTGGAGTCACCATCCTTGGAGGTGTTTAAGAAATAAGTGGATGTTGCACTTAGGAAAATGATCTAGTGGTAGGCAGGGCTGGGACAAAGGCTGGACTCAATGATCTTAAAGGTTTTTTCCAGCTGAAACCATTCTACAATCTTATGACAGGAGAAAGGATAATGGGTACAAGCTGTAACACGAAGAGAAAATTTTACTGTTCAAGTGAGGGAACCCTGGTCTAGGCTGCCCAGTGAGGGTGTGGAGGCTCCTTCTCAGGAAATTCTCTAACTTTCCTGCATGCATTCCTGTGCTTCCTGGTTGAGGGGAACCTTCTCTAGCAGGGAGTTGGACTAAATGAGCTCTAGAGGTCCCTTCCAGACTCCTCCGTTCTAAGATTCTGTCATACGCAAATAAATGTATAGCTGTTTCCATCTCTTCCTCTCTTCATTAGCTCTCCAGATTTCTTTCTGATCTTCAAATGTCTTGAACATTGCAGTTAGAGGCTGTGTTACTCCTGTCTTCAACGTAATATAATGACAGAGAGGTTTACATAAGTTACTAAGTATTAGGCAGATTTAGCCAATACTCAGTCTACTTAGTGCCTGAGTCCCAACAGAGAACTAAATTCAAATGACTAGTGAAATTTCAATTTTTAACATATAACTTAGATGCCGCTAGCCTATGGATAGAGAGATTGACTACACTGGACTGATAGTTAACTTGTGTCCACAAAGCAACAGAAATCACTTGTAAAATTGAAATCAGAGTTCAATACCAAACAATTTCAATTTTCGTTAAAAAAAAGGTATAAAAGTACATTTGTAGCTTCTTTGGCATGTATCTTTTTAATACAATTTGTTGTTGGGGAATGATAATTGATTAAATAATTGAATGTACTTTCCTTTCTTATAAACTTAAAACCTCATCGCTTAGATATCTTTCCCTGAAAAAGCCTGGTCTCCTCCTGGGGATGTTCCAAACTGAACTGATGTAGAAACATCTGCTTTTCAACCACCTGATGACCATCTATGTCTTCATCTGAACATTGCAATCAAAGTACCTTTAAAGATGATGGACAATTTAGAAAATTGTCAGATCTCTGAAAAATGCTTTGAGCAATTGGCTCGTACTTGTTCATCTGGAAGACTGATGCTAAGGTTTTAACACTTCCACATTCTCTTCAAATTAGACCCAAAGCTATTGCTGACTGATGCAAGATCATGTGGCTTTGAGTATCCAATTCAGTCAGATCCTGAGGCTATCTGTCTAGAAATATTTCTTGGTATAAAGATGTTTAACCCTGTCATCAGTCTTGCTTTTGACAAGATAAATTCACAAGAGTACAGTCTGTAGTAGAGAAGAACAACTTCCGAGTCTAACATGTAGACAACACCCCAATTCCATAGCTATTTTTACATGAAATGAGATGTTGACTTAGTTAGAATCACTTCTGTGAAATAATGAAGTACTAGTATTACAAGTTGGAAACAATAGACCTAGGACCGTCCTGCGTTTTACTTGATTTACAACTAGTCACTTGCATAAAGAATGGTTCTCTTTGATCAAAACACTCACCCAAAGAAGGAATGAAAATACCTGAAGGCATAGCTCCTGTGTTACAAGGGTATTGTGTAACCAAAGTATGCTTGTGTGCATGTGTGTATGTGAGAGAGAAAAGCTAGACAGAAAACAATGCTGGACAGCAACGACCATGACAAAAGATGATAAAAATCTCCAGAAATTATTCAAGTGCGAACTACCATTCACTTTTTTTCTTTATGAAGACATAGCAGATGTATTAAATGAGATAGATAATAATAGCTTAGAGTTTTCATACAAGAGTGTAGCAATGACCATAGTAGTTCAGAGAAAATGTCAGTCGAATCTAACAATGGTCAACAGTGAAGAGCATAAAAATAAGTGTTCAGCGATGCTTCATCAGATTACTTTCCTAGTAATTACTTTTCCAACAATTTTCAGTTCCCTTAGATCAAATAAAAGTATGACTGTTGGTAGCTCATGACAAAGTTTAAGCTATGCTTCTTGTCTCACCTTAGTGACTAACCAGGTGAGAAGTTCTTCTCCCCCACTACTCAGCCCTGATGAGGTCTCATCTGGAGTCCTGTGTCCAGTTCTGGGCTCCACAGCTCAAGAGGGACAAAGAACATCTGGAGACAGTCCAGCACAGGGCCACCAAGATGATCAGGGGGCTGGAACATCTTTCATATGAGGAAAAGCTGCAGGAACTGGGGCTGTTTAGTCTAGAAAAGAGAAGATTAAGGGGAGATATTATTAATCTTGTTAATATTTA
>WBNH01010234.1:0-11808 GCA_013401255.1 Urocolius indicus
TCCCTTCCAACCCCATTCTGTGAAGCCACGTGGTACCTATAAGCATCTGTGTTTTGATAAATAATCTGCGTTTGTCCTCTGTCAGTGATGTCCTTTGCCACCAACACAGATGTTTCTAAAGCTTTTTTTATATACCTGCAGGTCAAGAAGGCTTGATCAGGCAGTTGTTGTGTCCTGTTATATCATTTCAGCTTTGCCTGTGTCCCCTCCTAAAACCTGAAAAGCCAGAGTTTGCTGTTTGTATATATCCAAGTACATAGTGTCTGGGAAAGTGAGCAGCGCCTACCAACCTGCCTGCTAAACTTGGATGGCCCCTCATCGTTTAGGGCAAAGTGCAGTTCATCTGTGTGGACACCATGTTTATTCTTTGTTCTCAGCACCTCTCACCCCTGCAGCTTTATCAGTACCTAGTGCTGTTTATTTGTTAAAATGTGTTCTTTGTACCTCTCTGGGGAGATGAGTAAATCATACAGCTTTCTTGGGGTTATAGGAGAGCTTCAATAACGTATTGGTACAGGGTGTTTGAGTTCATGACAAAGAGGACATTCACACAAAAAGAATGGGCTGCCAGCAACATCTGCTTGTTTCTGGGTGTCTTCCAGCACAAGCAGGTCTGCTGAGAATACAGGAAAGTGCAGGTATGGCCCCCCCAAGCCCCTGGTCTTGTAGGGAAATGTCTCAAGTGTTGCTGGTATCCAAATGTCTGCTAATCGGGGTATGCAGTGTTCTCTGGAGAAGATCTGGAGACTTCTGAAGCAGTACAGCATTGTTTGCTCTCAGAACTCCTCCTGGACAGCTGTGTACAAATACTCTTGTCAGTTAAACTTAAATAGCAAACAGCATTGGAACAAGATTGCTTGCCCCATGCCTCTTAACACTTGCATCTGGTAACGTTTGCCTTCTCTTTCTGGCAGTCTTCGAAACATTAAAGCATATGTGCAAGTGTTCTCTTGTATTGTCATAGCAAAAACATTTAATCCTACTCTTTCATAGTCACTGTCAAAGATAAGGAGACCTTGCTAACTTTCTACTGTCCACTTGACCTCTGTTTCGTGTTTTTGAGTAACCATTAACCGTCATTACTGATCTGTTGGCACGGATGGGAGAGCTTTCAGGGGGCTTTCCTGCATTCGCAGATGGGATGTATGTGTGCCTGGGATCAAAGCATGGCTGTCTTAGCTCAGTATGGCATTGCAAAGTATTACTGCCTAATTCCTTATCCCAGTAAATAGGACGGCAACACCAGGGTGTTGGCCTGAGTGCTCGGGTGTGCCGGGGCAGAGCAGTGACATACCCTAGAGCAGTGACCGCAGCAGTATCATCCTGAGCACGTCTCCTGGACTCTACTGACACAGTCAGCTGGCTCTGCAAGTTGCTTTGCAGCGTTGCAGGGCAAAATAACCCCTCCTGCCTCTGTGTTAGCAACGCTTCAGCGTGAGCACAGCTATATGAAGGCTGGGAGATAATCCATCTGCCAAAGTCAGGCCATGACAGGGCTTTGATCCATTCACTGTTAGTTTTGACACAGCTGCCTTTGGGAAAGCTGTTGCTGAAGGTTTTTTTTTTTTTTCAGATGAGCCACAGAATCATGGAATTGTTTTGGTTGGAAAAGACTTTCAGGCTCATCAAGTCCAAACCCTGCCCTCACGCTGCCCAGCCCACCACTAACATATGGCCCTCAGCTCCATGGCTTTGCAATAGCTCCAGGGATATATCTCCAATATCTCCACCACTTCCCAGGGCAGCCTGTGCCAGTGTCTGACAACCATCTCAGTGAAGAAGTTTTTTTTTCCTAGCTTTCAATGTAAACCTTCCCTGGTGCAACTTTGAGCCCATTTCCTCTTCTATCACTCCTTACTTGGGAGAGGAGACCAATTCCCATCTCTCTACAACCTCCAGCCTGGGATTTGTAGGGAGTGCTCCTATCTCCCCTCAGCCTCCTCTTCTCCAGGCTCAACACCCCCATTCCCTCAGCCCCTCCCCAGCACCCTTGTGCTCCATCCAGCCCCTTCCCCAGCTCTGTGCCCAGCTCTGGCCACACTGCAGCCCCTCAGTGTCCCTGTGGCAGTGAGTGAGGGGCCCAGCACTGAACACAGCTCTGGAGCTGCAGCCTCACCAGGGCCCAGTGCAGAGGCACAATCCCTGCCCTGGGCCTGCTACAATCACTGCCCTGGTCACACTGGTGCTGATACAAGCCAGCATGCCCTTGGCCTTCTTGCCTGCCCTGGGCATGCTGCTGGCTCCCGTTCAGCAGAGGCACTGGGCACAGAGATGCTTCTGCATCTCCCAGAAGCCATAACAGCCCAACATGATTGTTCCTGACTGAGCTCAACGTTTGTCTGTGAAGCTACTCAATACCTGATAAATAACCATTGAGCTTGCTGTCGGTTAGTACTACAAGGTGTGAGCTGAATGTTTCACAGTGGCTCAGTGTTTATTGTTTGCTTTCAGTTGTGAACTGCTAAGTCTGCGCTTCTTTTCATAGTACAGCTTCCAATTGAATTAGAGAGAAGTTTTGCTGTCTCCAGTCCTTTTTTTCTCCCCTCCTTTGTTCTCCATGTTCCCTTTGTTTAAAACGTTGATAACCAATAAAGTATCTTTTATTTCTCTTGCAGAATTTTCTCTTTCCTGGATGTGGTCACTCTGTGTCGTTGTGCTCAAGTTTCCAGGGTAAGAACCTTCCCCCTTGCTGGTGGATTTTAACAGTTGATTGCATTTGAGTGAGAATCCCCTTGCTCCAGCCTTCCCTAGCACGTCAAAGTGGGAGGATTTGTACTAGGGAGCTTTCTGCAACTCACCTATTGTTATTTAGCGTCACATCACGATACCAGAAACTTCTGATGGCACCAGTGAAGGGAGACTCAGAGCAGGAATACCATTTTGCTGATGTCTCAGGCCCTGAGCAGGTTACAAAGGGGGAGCGGATGACTTTTTGCCCAAGGACTTTCCAGTCAGCCTGGGTTCGTACAGGACCCCTGGGCTGATGAAAATCCTGTCTAAAATGGCATCATGTGGATTTTGGTGGAGATACTGACATTTTGATTCACAAAGATGCTGCGGTGTCAGCGAAAGCTTACTGCCCTATGTGGAGGTAGTTGAAGTAAGCATGGAAGAAAATGAGGAGAAAAAGGAGCATCTGCTTTGTTTAGGGTTGAGTTGTTTTTCCCTTAAGTAGCTCTTAGTTTTGTGGGCTTTATCTATGGAAATCCAGCTTGGATTGTGATTACTTGCTTAGGAAAATTCCCCCAACTGCAGGCCCAGTTATCTAGAGCAACCAGGTTTGTCAGATACTTTATCCTGCCAGGATCTAATAAGGCACACAGAATAAACATTATTAACAGCAGGAGTGGCAAGTGACAGGAGATGCTCTTTGTAGTGGTGTGTTCACTATGCTGCAAAGCTGGTGCTGAGTGACACCTGTACAAAACTGATCCATCTTGGGTTCAAACAGGAGCCATAACTTGTTTCATTATTCAGAGTGTATAAGAATAATAAAAAAAAATTACTGTGCTGAATCATTTCAAATCCCATTAGAAGATATCTTGTGTGATGTCTGTGCAGTATCATCTCCTGTTCCCTCCATGATGTAGGTCTTCCAGCTGACACTCACTGCTCCAGCAGAACAATATTGGCCAAAATGGGCTGTCAGAGATACTTGCCAGTGTCAAGATGTACTCCCATTTTTGGCACTTGCTCCTGTTTACACAGTCCACGGGGCATCAGGGAACATAATTAGTCATGGTTTGCCACAACCTGTATTGTAAAGGGCTGGAGTGTCTGCACGGGGCTGCGGAAAGGCTGTGTGCAGGATTCCATGCACTCCCTGTGAACTTACACCATGTTACAGCTTCCATCCACTGGTGCATTTCTGTATCGCTGGAGCTCTTAACTTTTCTCATGGCGACAACTAGACCTTAAAACAAATACCAGCAATGAGATATAAATTGCAGGAAATCAGTTAATGCTTACAGTTCTGTTGGCTATTCTAAGTCTGTATGCGGCTTGCACAAGAACTAGTATATTTTGATGGAGATGGAGCTTAATGCACATGATGCATGGGGTATAAAAATATGCCTATGTTCACATACATGCACTCTTTCATAATGGCAGCCTCGTGGTTATTACAAGATCTAGCTGTTACTTTCATGATGCGATTAAAACCTGAAGTACAGTGCTCTCTCGACAAGCTTTTTGATTCACAAAGGGCAGAATTACTGACTTTCAGTCCCTAGTTCTCATTTTTAGCGTGAACATGAGATTTGTTTGCTTGTTTTACAAAAAAAACAAACCCCAAAGCAAACACTTAAGTCGGAGGTAGCGAGCCCTGTCGCTCTGTCACTGTACACTTGTACACCGAGTGTGCAGTTCTCAGGTAAGAGCTGGCTGCCTTAACTGGACAGCTTGCAACACCTTGAATTTCTCTGTCTATGGGACACAGACCTCGTTGCACTGAGCTGAGGAAGTGCCTTGGACACCTCTTTCTGCCGGAGGAGAGAGAGAAGTCGTGCAAAATGTCAGCCTCACCCTCTGCGTAGGGGATCTTGCCACACAGTCCTGTGTCCCAGCACCACTGTGCCCTCAGACTAACCTCAAAGAATCCCAAAATCCTGGAGTGGTGGGGTTTGGAAGGGCCCTCCAGCTCATCCAGCACAACCCTTTGCTAAAGCAGATTCCCTTCCATCAGGGAGCACAGGAACGTGTGCAGGTGGGGTTGGAAACCTCCTGTGAAGGAGCTTCCACACCCTCCCTGGGCAGCCTGGGCCAGGGCTCCCTCACCTCAGCACCAAAGGAGTTTCTCCTCATGTTTAAGTGGAACTTACTGTGTTTCAGCTTTTGTCCATTACCCCTTGTACTGTCAATGAGACAAAAAGTTCTGCCCCATCCTCTTGACAGACATCAAGAAAACTGGCCCCATCTTCTCTGCACCTGCCCTTTAGGGATTTAGCAGCACAGATAAGGTCCCTTCTCAGCCTTCTCCTTTCAGTGTAGATGCCCAGCATAGGGTCTGCTCTGTCCTCCATGCTGGTCCTGGTACACCCTCTAAAGATTCTGGGGTAGCTGGTGGTGATGCTGCAGAGGTGATCAGATGCCAGCCAGGATGGAAGATGCCTGCGCTGCCTCCCGTCCCAGAGCAGCCCCAGCAGCAATGGAGCGGACGCCCGCAGAGGCACCACGGCTTTGCCTCTGGGAGGGGAACTTGTGGAGAGCATGAGGCGTAGGTGAGGGGACTCTGGTAACTGCCTCGATTTCCTCGTCAGCTGTAATTACGTGTTGCTTTTACATCTGAGGCAGAGTTTTGTTTCTAAAAGGAATAAACTGTAACTAGGACCCCGCTGGCTCCTTTTTTTCATGTTAACAACACGTTTATGGTTTTTTTTCCCCAATAAAGGCGTGGAATGTTCTGGCCCTGGATGGCAGTAACTGGCAACGAATTGACCTGTTTGATTTCCAGAGGGATATTGAGGTATAATTAAGTGACATACAAACCCATTTTTTTCATGTTAAAATGTAATTACAGCCTAGAATGGATTAATACTCCCAGCATAACCCTTTTTACCTACCCTGGGGAGAGGAGTCATTAATTTCAGTTCCTCTTAGCTTCAGGGAGTCTTTAAAGTCTTGGCAATCCATTCAGCTTTTGAAAATGGACAGAATTGTATATCTGTATCAAGACTTATAGGAAGTAGGAAGGCATTTCCGTGTGTGTTCTGAAAACAGAAATAGAGTGAGTGAGTTCTTGTTGGAAAACTAGTGCTACTGTCTATCAGAATTTAGGCTCCATTTCCTCTCACTCAAATCTTAACACTGCACTGACTTAGACCATTTTAAGACTGGATATCTTTTGCAACATGGCCTGCAATATGTCTATCCTTATCATCAAAATTGGCAATGGAAGTGGAGGTGATTTTGGGGCAGATGAGGTCAAAATTGTTCCTAATAGAGGCAGCTTTGGAGATGCTTCACTGTAGCTGTTCTAAGTCTGTTAGCAGTGGACTTCTTGGCAGTGACAGGAATGGATGCTGTTGTCATGCTGTTCTTAAAATGAAAATTGCCTTAATCTGGAAAAGAGATGAGGAAAAAAATCCCCAACAGCTCCTGAAGTTTCTTATCAGAATGTTCTGTCCTGTTTAAAACTTGTTGAAAGAGGGAGGTAGAGAGTGTATCATTTGTTACAGACAGAGGCATAAACCAGATGATGATTGAAGTCACACCCTGTGAGAGCTGGTGGGAAATACATTATTTGTGGAGGAAAGAGTTAAAATAATCTCTTTCTACCAGCTGTGTATCTAAGCAGCCAGATAAAGGAACAGGCCTGTGATGCTGTGACTTCAGCATGCTCACAGGGCTCTCAGTGACCCGAGACTTCTTGAAGGAAGTAAACAGTGTGATTTTTGCTCTTGATAGTGCTTTATCTTTTAACATGCCTTGCAAGTTCTGGACCCATGTAATTATTTACTTTCACGGAGACAGAGCAAAGTTATTGTTGGTGCTTGGTCTCTGGAGGTAGGAGCTGCTCAGCCTTGCTGCTGCTGTTGGTCTGTAGGAGGGAGAGAGGTAGAAGTGCTGTGAATACAAACGAGGCTTTTCTCATTCTTGAGTGATTTTTGCATGGTTTTAATGTCCCTTTGTTCTCTTAATGCCACTCCATACATCAAAACCACATGTTCTTCCATAAGCATGGGCTACCCCTTTTTAAACAACAGTCTTCAGTGCATTGTACCTAACCTGCACTTTCTGATGTCCTAAATGCCCTTTGCTTTAAAGGAATGTAAAGCCATCAGTTGCTGTCATTCTATACATAAAGGCAGTGAAGTCCTCTGTTTCAAGCCTATGAATTCATAGGCTTGCTAGAGGAATTGCAGAAACACACAGGCTGTTCTGGATTTTCCAGCCCTTCCGCATGGACACGCAGGTCAAACTTTACTCCCATCAGCCAGGGCAGAGCTCACGTACTGCTCTGGGGCTCCTGAAAGCCACCAGCCAGATGTCATCAGAAGCTCATGCAGAAATCTAGTTAAGCTCCTGTCCCTTTTTTTTTTTTTTTTTTTTTTTGATTGTACCAAGTCTGATCCATGCTGGGTTGTTGTGGTTTTTTTTAAATGGAAAAATGTGATAGAAGAAATAACTTCATCCTTTTAGAGGTCTTAAATGCCAGCTTGTACTTGCAGAACTGAGTGATGTTCCTGTTCTGTGATGAGTAACCACATAGACTGAAGTAGCAGAAAAGGGTTTTTTAATTTCTGGACAGGGATAGAGATATTATCTCTGTGGTTTTGGCATGTCTTTCAGGGTGAGAAGTAGCTGGGTAAATACTATCTCCAAGTGAAGCTCTCTGAGGCTTCAGGAGATGGTAGGGGGTGAAAGGGACCTCTAGAGATCATTGATTACAAAATTGAAATGTAAAAAAAAGCCCTTTTCTAGACATGCAATGTTTCTCTAGACATTCGAACACAAATGTTTGAGTCCCTTTTTTCTTCTGTGACCTGGTTTCTGCCTCATCTCTATTTTGAATAGAAATTTCAGTATATCCATTTATGGGCTGTACTTGTTTGGAAATATTGCTAGCCATGTTGCAGCCATGGCATTGCTGGTTTCATCTTTCTTGGGCAGTCTGTTTTGACATCCAGGAGCTCTGAGCTGGTGGAGGCTCCTGGGTCATTAGCCTGAGTGGCCCTAGGGGTGATTGTTCCTTGTCTCTCCATCTTCAGAAGCTGAATAAACCTCCCTCTCCCTGTCTCAGGTTGTTACCATTGCTTCTTTTTTTGTTTGTTTTCTTAGCAATGTTTTCACTGGAATAACAAAACTGTTGTTAGACTGCAGAATTCTGAAGTCAACCTTTTGAAGGCTGGGATGGCTTTCGGATTTTAATGCCATTCTCTCCGTCTCCGACAGGGCCGAGTAGTTGAGAACATTTCTAAAAGATGTGGAGGTTTCCTGCGGAAGCTGAGCCTGCGTGGCTGCCAGGGAGTGGGAGACAATGCATTAAGGTAGTGATGTGGCTTCTGTTCTGCCTTTAAGTGTGACATAAAAGAACGAATCCCTTTCTGCAAGCCACAGAGGGCTGGCATAACTTCATGAGCTCTGGAGCTTTGTCCCCATGTGTCGGACTTTACACATGGAGAGTGGTAACGTCCAAGCCTCCCTCATTTGTCATTTTTTAACTTCACACAATAGCTGGGGTTCTCTCTTTTTTTCAATCAGTTCTCGTTAAAATAATGCCAGCTGTTGCTGCAAGCTAAGTAGTAATTGGCACTGGATTACAAGCTTTTGCCTTTAGGCTAGGAAATCCCAAGGCAAGACACAGGGGCAACATAAATTATTTACTTATTTATTTTCATTGAGACCATTTAACAAAACTGCATCTGATGCATCACAGTTAAACACTAAAACATCTGGAAGTCTGCTGCCTGCAAAATCTTGTGTTTTCCCTTTCCTTTAATAAAGGACATTTGCACAGAACTGCAGAAATATTGAAGTCTTGAACCTGAATGGCTGTACCAAGATCACAGATGCGTGAGTAAAATCCCTTTCCTTGTTTGCCCTGTCATCTCCTTTTCTGTGTGCATCGTGTTATGTTCCTCATACCTTTTGTTTTTTAAGGAAAGGCCAGACTTGTGCATGTGATAGAAACTGTATTGCATGTTACATAAAATATATATGACTTTGAGTGACTCTATTACAGAATCCCAGAATGGTGGGGTTAGAAGGGCCCTGCAGAGCTCATCCAGCCCAACCTCCTGCTAAAGCAGGTTCCCTTCCATCAGGAGGCACAGGAACATGTCCAGGTGGGTTTGGAAACCTCCAGAGAAGGAGCCTCCACACCCTGCCTGGACAGCCTGGGCCAGGACTCCCTCACCTCAACGTCAAACAAGTTTCTCCTCCTGTTGCAACTTGTACCCATTACCCCTTGTCCTGTCACTGGCCACCACAGAACAAACACTGGCTCCATCCTCTGGGCTCCTGCCCTTTAGGAATTTCTCAGCACTGATGAGATCCTCCCTCAGCTTTCTCTTCTCCAGGCTGATAAGCCTCATTTCCTGCAGCCTTTCCTCATAAAGAAGATGTTCCAGTCCCCTGATCATCTTGGTGTCCCTGCACTGGCCTCTCTCCAGCTGTTTCCTGTCCCTCTTGAGCTGGGGAGCCCACAACTGGACACAAGACTCCAGATGAGGCCTCACCAGGGCAAAGCAATGCATAAATTTGTATTGTGTGCTCTCTTTCAGTACGTGTACCAGCCTCAGCAAGTTCTGCTCTAAACTCAGGCACCTCAATTTGGCTTCTTGCACCTCCATAACTAACCTGTCTCTCAAAGCACTGAGGTAAGAGGCAACAACACAGACTTTTGCTGGTTGATTCCAGTTAGTGTGACCCACCCTTGCCCTGGATGTCTCGTGTGCCTTGGAAGAGACTGATACAGGCTGAGGTGTAACTGATTGGAATTCAGGCATTCCCCAGCCTGGTTTTTGGGGGAGACAAAAGTCTTAGTCTGCCTTTTTAAAATGCACCTTTAGTAACAGTCAACTTCTCTGTAAGTGTACCATCATAGACATAGCAATTGTTCACCTTCTGGCTGTGTAAACACTAACACGTGGCCATTTGTCTTTTTAAACTGCTCAGGAGACATGTAACTGCTTAAATCTGCTAGAAGGAATTGCCAAGTAACCTACAAAAGGAAGGGACAGACAGACATTGGGTGGGAAGATGGTGGGGCAGAGAAAAGGAGACAAAAAAGTCCTACTAAAGATAACAACAAAGGCCAAGCTATTAAAAAAATCAAGTGATATACCAGTGAAATAAAATAAAATACAGGGAAGCTCTTTTCACAGGGGAAAAAATACTGGAGGGAGAATCTAGACACCAGAAGAAAACACATACTTGAAAATGAATGATTGCATTATTTTGGCAGCTACCTCAAGATAACTTTGAGCCTAGTCTTTCCTTCCTTTGAGGGTCTTCGTCTTTGCCTTTGATTTCACATGGTCAAAATTTGTGCTGCAGCTGGCTCAAATACATGATAATGTGTACGTCTCTTCCAAGCTGCAAATGACACTTGACGGTTGCTCCTGCTCTCAGCCATTTGCAAGTGCCAAGTTACACGTGGAAACTAAGAAGAGGCACAGCAGTTGGTTGAGGATAGTTTGGTTGTATTTAGATCCGGAAAGCCCATGTCCTCATATAGAAATTGGAAAGTGTCCCGAATGGGATAAATCAGTGGTTCTTTACCCTACAAATACCCTGCTTTAGAGCTTGTGCATCTGGAAAGCTCCTTACCCCTGGAGATGCTGTTTGACTGAAGGGTCCCCATGGGTGTGTGGGGTATGGATGTATCTCTCTGCGTTGCAGAAGTGGGCATTTCCCAGGTTGTGGCTTGAAGCAGGGTTTCTTTCCAAAACAAACCTTGAATTGTCACACTCTTTGTTGCCTTTTCACTTCCAAAGTGAGGGTTGTCCACAGCTGGAACAGCTGAATATCTCCTGGTGTGACCAAGTGACTAAGGATGGCATCCAGGCCCTGGTGAGAGGCTGTGGTGGACTCAAAGCCCTGTCCCTGAAAGGCTGCACGCAGGTAAGGCTCTGGAGGGTGCTCAGATTGAATAACAACAGCTGTAACCCAAAGTATGAGGATAAAATGGTGTGAACCTTTCTATTTCCAGAGGTGTTATGCTACTGTAACTTACCTGCAGTCTGTCTGTTGGAGATTAACTGCTTCTGTTGAAATTCTGTAAAAGCTTTGAGCTCAGCCAGAATAGCAGGACNGGTGTCCAGAACATCGACCTTAAAACGCTTCATGAGCTCCTTGCAAAGCTATCTCAACAAAGAACGTGGGGGAATCATTCTTACTTTACAGTGGGCTGGGGTCTTTTTGACATAGACAGACTAGAAAGGAGCAAACATGTATCTTAGAGACTCCTCCTTCAAAAAGGAGAGTAAAACCGACCCCCACAGGAGCTGAAACCTCTGACCCACAGATTCAAGAGCTCATGAGCCCCAAGGTAGACGTGGAAAATGATCTCTGATCTGTTCAGTCCTTGTGCCCAAACATTACTTACGTTGGATTTGTTTGGCTTTTTTTTTACTGGGGGGTAGGGATTCCTGAAGTATGAGTCAGTACATGCCATTTTTGTCTGCTGTGTATAGATAAACAACTCTGTGTTTTTATTTTGCAAAAAGCATCTTTCCTCTGTGCGTGGATACAAAGTCCTGAACGGTTCTTCTGATAAGCAAAGCAATAACACACTGGTGGTGTGTGCAAAGCAGTAATACCCTGTGTGCACAAGAAAGCCCAGCTGTAAAGGCTGTAGTCGGTAGTCATTCTAAATTTATACTGCTGATGGATTTTTAGTATGTGAGATGGGTATCCATGGCTGTAAAATCGGCTTGATTAAAGATACAGCAATCTCAGCCTATTTTGAGAATTCAGGTCATAGAAACAGCTTGAGTTTCTAGGAATTTATGGAATTGGAGTAATATTGATGGCAATACATCCTTGCTATCAATTACTTGCCATCTGTTCTTATAGATTTAAGAATAGCAGGCTTTTTTATCATCAGAAAGCAACCTGGGTATGTTTGTGCTCCTCACAGTAAGACTCAAGAGTTCCAGTACTGCAGTATAAAAATAGTGTTACTTACAGGCCCTCATTAGTGAAGCATTTCCTGAATTCCTGTAAATACTGTCTGATTTCACCACTTGCTTTGTTAATGATGCGTGTTTGATCAGATCAGCTTTTCTTTAAATCAGTAACTCGGGGTCTTTTGGGTCTTTGAACTCTGTTCCTGCAATGGTGTTAAAAAAAAAAAAAAGACAG
>WBNH01010235.1:0-12252 GCA_013401255.1 Urocolius indicus
ACCCCAGTGCTGATCCCAGCCATTATGCTCTTTGCTTCTTGCCCCTCTGGGAACACTGCTGGCTCCTGTTCAGCTGCTGGCATCAACCCCCACCAGGCCCTTCCCAGCCCCCTCTGCCCCAGCCTGGAGCCGTGCCTGGACTTGGGGTGGCCCAAGGGCAGGACACAGCCCTTAGACGTGTTAAACCTCATCCCATTGCCCTCAGCCCATGGCTCCAGCCTGGCCAAGACACTGATAGCTCTGGTAGAAATCACTGTCCCCTCTTGAAGCCCTCCAGGCACCTTGGCCATGGCTCCAGAGCTGAGGGCTCTGCACACCTTTGCTAATCCAGCCAAAATGATCATGCCAGGTTGGCTTCTGTCCCCAGGCCCCAGCAAGCAAAGGTGAACATCCTTACACAGCCTGGGCCTGGCAGCATAAACCTGCTTAAATGCATCTAAGTTCAATAGGTGCCACTTTTGCATTCATTTAGAAAAGTGCTGCAAGTTGTTATTGTGCCTAATCCCCTTTGCAAGCCTTGTGCCAGGCTTTTGTAATTAATTATTAGTAAAGAGAAACACATCAGGCTTGAAGCTGACTGGACCTCCTGCAAGGAGCACATGGACTAATGCCTTATTGGTTTAGCTGCCAGTTAGAATGAGATAAATCAATGTTAATTTCATTGTATTACAACACTATTGATTTCCTATTAAACAGCAGACAAAGCAGGTGATGGCTTTAGGAAAGCTATTAGGAGGTAAAGAATGGGTTTTATGGAGAAGAAATGGGAAATCAGTGTTTAATGCTGCTAGGTCTGGAGAGCCAAAGGAGACAGAAGGTCTTGGAAAGGAGGTTAAGGTGAGGGAATCCCAGAGATGCCATGCACAAAGGTCCCAGCAGAAAACAGAGGAATGAAGTGTATGGCCTGGAGGGAGGGGAGAGGGTGGTGAGGAAGACAGGAAAGAACGTTCTGGTGAGGTGGGGAATCTGTCTCTTCTCTCCAGGAATGGACAAGAGGAAAGAGCCTCCAGTTGCCCAGAGGAGACTGAGATTGGAGCTGAGGCAGAGCTGTTTCCCTGAGAGGGGTGTCAGCCCCTGTGCCAGGCTGCCCAGGGAGCTGGGGCAGTGCCCAGCCCTGGAGGGATCCCAAAGCTGTGGGGCTGAGGTGCTGAGGGCTGTGGGTCAGTGCTGGGCTGGGCAGGGTGAGGGGAGGGCTGGGGCTGCAGCAGCTTCAAGGGCTTTGCCAACTGAAATGATTCTGTGATTCCACAATGCTCTCTGTAGGGGATGGTGCAAATTAGGGCACAGGGATGCTCCAGTCCCTCCCAGCCCTGCTGCTTCTGAGCAGGATCCATGCTCACAGCTCTGGAGGGGTAATTTGCTCTGCCATTTATCTCAGCATCCAATCAATCATCAGCTGGGAGTGCCTGGCCTAACACAGCAGATCATCACTAAGGAGTTTCATTGCAAACCCACTCAAAGCCTCTCCTCAGCCTGGGAGCCGAGCAGCCACTCCAGTCCCCAACACACCTCCTCCAAAGGGTTAAACTGGGAGCTGCTAAGATATAAGAGAAATCATTATTATCTGAATCAATACAGGTGAAGGAGCTGAAGGGAAGCTGTTAGTTTATTGACTACTGGAGTCACTTGGAGTGGTTCTTCACCCAGCAAGCACCAGGCAGTCTCCTGCCCACATGAGTGTGTGGCACAGCCCAGCAAATGCTCTGGTACCACAGAGGTTGTTCTGCATCAGGAGATGATAAGAGGAGAAAAGAGAAGCAGGAATATCTGCTCTTAATTACCAGTGACAACTCAAACTACTACAAAGTGACATGGAAACCTTTTTGATTCCACCTGCCCATCAAGTGTTTGTGTCCTGTTTTGTGTGCACACTCAGTGTTTTCTGTGCTGCTCACTGAAGGAGGCCATGGGAGGCTGAGCGATGGGCTCTTGGCACAGTCTCACCAGGCTCAGCTCACAGAGTTATTGTTAGGAGACTGTGGACAAATCCCAACCAAAACCAACCTGGCTCTGAAGGGGAAAATTCTGTTTAGCCTGGTGGCATTTTCTTTGTAAGTAAGTTCAGAGCTGGGCTGAGATCTTAAACTGGACCTGCCCCAGCTCTGGGACTCCTCAGCCCAGGTCACAGCAATGCTGATGGGAGGAAAGGGGTTCTGCTGGGTGAGCAGGGCAGAGCATCCTGCACAGCAGCAGCTCAAACCACTCTCTGCAAGGAAGAGGAGGAAGATGAACTGTAACAGGGATCAGAGCTGAATTTTCTGCGTGTTACACTGATCTACAGCCCTGCACTGTGCCAGAGCAGTCTGCAGGCAGCCCAAAAGGCTTCAGATTGCAATAATCCAATTTAGGGAAACCAAAAGTATGAATCACAGAACACCAGCTAAAGCAAAAGCATCCAGGTATGGATGAATGGGAGCAGTGTTGGCTGGGTGATAAAACCAGCTGGGCAGGAGCTGAAATAGGATGAATAAAAAATGCAGTTACAACAGCTATGCTTCCAGGCAAAACCAGTCAGTGCTTGAGAGGTAATTTGATCAGAGCCTTCTCTGCATGCAGCAGCTAGGGAAGGAACTCTGAGTACCCCAAGGGCAGTGCTGCTCTTCTCTTTTGCTTGGTACTTGGTTGAACTCCTGTTGGTGTCTTCACACCAACCATGATCCGTGTCCGTGGGTTTTACCCTCTGCTCCTGCAAAGCAAAAGAGGGATCACTGATACTCGAGTGAGAGCTGGCTAGGAGACATGGCAGGGAGTGTGAGCTGGAGCTGGGGAACTGCAAAGCTGAGAGAAAAAACCTCCTAGAGTCATTGTGCTTCCAGTGGGAGCTACTGCTCCATGTCACTGATGCCATCACTCCTCTGTCACCTTGAGAGCTGAGCAGAGAGGAACCTCATGAAGTTCACCAAGGACTGAGTCCTACAGCTGGGGAGGAACAATCCCCTGCATCAGCACAGGCTGGGGGTGACCTGCTGGAGAGCAGCTCCAGGAGAGGGACCTGGCAGTGCTGGTGGGCAGCAAATAACCATGAGCAGTAACGTGTCCTTGTGGGCAAGAAGCCAATGGCAGCCTGGGGAGCTGTGAGAAGAGCTTAGTCTGATGAAGCTTCTTCTGAGGGTGAGTGATTTAAGGTGAAACTGCAGCTGGTCTCTATATTTCTAGGGGGATTATGCCCCACACCAGCAAGAGGAAGGCAGCAGCTAAAGAGACAGCTCTGAGACAATGTGTGGGGGTGGTGGGGGAGGTTCAGTGGAGCGGAGGCTGAGAGCTGCAGAGCCCCATGGCCAGGGGCAACACAGAGGTGACCCCCCCTATGGCTCCCCATCCTCCACCACAGTGTTTGCAGAGCTACTCCATCCGCTTTCCAGCAACACAAGGCACTCTGCTGTCTGATATGGTGTTATGGGGCTAATCCTCTTTGCCTGCTGTGCCCTTGGTTGAGACAGCTGCTGTGGAGCTGGGAATAGCCCCTAAAGGGCTTTAGGGTCAGAAAGCAGAGGCCAAGGCAGCAGCAATGCCAGGGAGGCATCCCCATCCTTGTCCATCTCTGCTGGCAGTGCATTAATTATTTGCCTGAGGATTACATAATGCAGATGTGTTATTGAGGGCTTAGCAAGGGATTTAACAAAACTCAGAAGAGGGATGAGAAGCCACAAAAGCTGGGAAGAGAAAGCCTATAAAAGAGCAGGGAAATGAAATGGGAAGACAAAAGATCTAATTACAAATGACATTATTTGCATTCTCATCAACTTAATTCAATTTCATTTTCTTATTGCTTTAATCTTTGAGCTTAATTCAGTGGAACAAGGTGCAGGAGGGAGGCAAAGAGATCCACAGAGGGTTTGCTCAGGACAGGCTTGCAGTGATGGGCACAGGCAGCCCCAGCATTGTTTTTGCAATGGGCTGGGAGAGATCTATCAGTCCTGGAGGTTTCAATTCAAAAGAAAAAGGTGCTAAAATAAAATCAGCATTCCTCCCTGTGCTTATGTGAAATGGGATCTGAAACAGCTCCAGTTTTGATTGGGTATCCAATGTGACCTGACATTTAATTCAGGATGGGAAAGCACAGGGTATCTTAAAAGGACAGGAGGCAAATAATTCTGACATTGTAGCCTTGATGAGAAAGGAGCATTCTTTCCCATTGCATCCCATTGCAAGTGCTGAGAGCTACACAAGTGATGCTGGGGGAAAAAACACATTTGGGCTTCCAGAGGCAGCTTTGGGGCTTCCCATGAATTGTAAATGAAATTATTAAGCAAAAATCTGGCCCAAAGCTGAAGGCCTAGATCACATATTAAATTTTAAAACCTGTTTGAGATTGTGCTGGCAATAGGCACCATAATGAAGTAGCAATTAGCCTGAAACAAATGAAGTGATCTAAAGAAGCTAAAGCAACACAACACGGGTAATGCTGCTCGTGGGAAATAACACACTCGACAGCTAAACTGCTTCTTGTGGCTCTGCTCCTCTCCTGGATAAGGACCAACTGAGGTGGGAGCCAGCCAGCATCCAGCCTCGTTGAGTAGCTCAGGATGGGATCACAGAGGCACAGGGTCACAGGATGGGAAGGGTTGGATGATCCCCAAGAGCCCTGAGGACATGTGCAGTGCCTGAGCAGCTCTGCAGACAGCCCCTGACTCCCCTCCGTGTCCAAGCACCCACGGTATTGTCAAGTAGCTTTGCACCCACCATAGCTGCAAGCACCCTGCAGATCTCCAGGGCTTGTATTTAACTCCATGCAGTCGTTTCCTTGGGATATTTCTCCACTCAGGCCTGGATTTGCTCCCTGGGTGAGTCCCCACATTGCAGACCCAGGGCCATGCTCACTGCTGGTCCCTCCTGCCTCCTCCTGCTGCTGCCAGCAAGCAGTGCCTGACCTTTCAGTTCAGCTCCCACCAAGGCAGGAACATTCACATTTTAAATCACAGACATTCCAGCCAACTAGTCTATTTGTGTTCAGTCTTTATGACCATCTTACATTGTTTTGCAATTGCCTAGAAGTAGATGGGGGTGTATGTGGGGGTATATATGATGCCAGCTCCATGCAGCCAACATATCTCCATACATTGATTTTTTTTCTGGGGGGCCAGCTCTGAGAAAAGTGATTCAACAGACAATTAAATTAGCAGCTGCATTTGTTATTTTGGGGCCCAAATGAGATCCTAAGAAGAAACTGCCCTGCTGCTGGCTCAGAGTTCATCACTCTGTGAGCAACATCACACGTTAAAGCCTGAAGCTGAAGTGCATTTTTATCAGGCCAGGAGTCTGCCTGTGGATTGGATTCTCTCTGCAAATGATGTTAGCAATGTACATTGGAATAGAGGTATTGACTGGAACCAAAATAGGAACTTGGCCCAGTGTATGCCATGATAAATTTAGGCAAGACTTGTAATATGAATGTCAAACTTTTCCTCTTGGTTTGTGTTATTTCTGCACCCGTTCTGTGCCAGTGCAGGGGAGCTGAAACAGAAATGGAGTCTCATTTACAGTTCTGTGCATGTTAAAACCAAAACACCTCTGCTGAGATGTTGTGCTGCATCAGGAAGGGCCAAAAGTAATGATTTCAAGGTTGGTTTGCACAGGTACATCTGTACAGTCTGAAGCTTCCCCCCTTTTGATCCTCATCCAAAGCCCATGGGTCACCTGCAGACACCAGCAGCAGAAAGCCCTGCAGGGCTGCCTCCTACCACAAATGGTTGTTGTTGGCACAGCTTGTGCAATGAAAAAGAAAGTAAACTTCCAAATTGAAATCATAGAATCATTATGGGTGGAAAAGCCCTTGAAGCTGCTGCAGTCCCAGCCCTCCCATCACCCTGCCCAGCCCATCACTAACCCCTGGCCCTCAGCACCTCAGCTCTGTGCCTTTGGGATCCTTCCAGGGCTGGGCACTCCCTCACCTCCCTGTGCAGCCTGGCACAGTGTTTAACAACCCTCTCAGGCTACCCTGTGCCTCACACCATCCCCTGGGACTCAGCTGAGCACTGGGGTGTCAGTGAAAGGTCCATCCCTCTGCTTGTTCCCCAGTCCTGCCCCTGCACAAATGTCAGTGCTGGCTGCTTAGCAGCTGACATTTGGGATGCTCTCACCTGCAGTGATTTATGTTGCACGTTGTACCAGCACAGAAGGTTTCCCATGAGCAAAGCATTGCTTTTATTGCACTAGGGCATGGGCAGGCTTTAAATCTGATGCTGCTTGTAGGATTTGCTGCCCAGAGTCACCTCTGTGCTAAGCAAACCATCCACCAACTGCATTTGTTGAAAGGGATGATGATGGAGAAGCTACTGAAACATCCCCTGTCCCTGGGGCTCACAGGCAGCAGGAAAAAACATGCTCTGTGCCTAAGGTTTGCTACACAGGCTCTTGTGCCTTAAATGTTTTATTCCCCAGCATTTATTGACTGTGCAAGCACAGCCATGCTCAACAACACCACTCAGATGGAAAGAATGTTTCTGGTTACTACCAGAGAGCAAGAGCAAAATGTTTTCAGCCCTCATTAAAGCAACAAATAACCAACAACAAAAACCCAAACCCTGAAAAGCCCTTGAATGCATAAGCAAGTGGCAAAAGCTCCTTTGTCTATGCCAGCCCTTGTGCTTCTCCTTTCCAAACCAAAAGTGATCTTGAGGCTTAAAAGCAGAGTGGGTTCTGGGCAGAGGGACTGGAACGTTAATAATCCTGCTTCAGATGAACATTGCTTTTCCTCCAAACTCCTTAATTAGCCCAGGTAAGCAGCCTTGCTGGCTAATTGTTAGGATGATACCTTCCATCTGTTCCAGATTGGTGGGGGCACAGCTGCATGTATAGTGCTTGGTGAAACAGCTGCAAGCTTTTATAGACCCCCTCACAACTCCTGCAACAAGGAATCTGCACTAATTAGCACTAGAAAGAAATGTTTATGATGTAGAAAAAAATGACCAAATGGATTTATCATCAAGCTAATAATTCACCATAGAGGAAACTTCCAGGCCAAGCCACACGATGGGAATTTAAAGGGTTCTTCCAGTGTGCTAATTAAAGAAAAACTATCCAGTGAAAGATTTAAGGGACAGGCATTGGGTCTTGGAGGTCTTGTCTTTATCTTCTGGTGATTTTGGACCTGGGCAGGAGCAGATGAGGATGGTGATGGGCTCCCAGTACCAGGAGCCTTCTGGGAACAACAACATACCCAAGGAAATCCCTCAGTGCCTCGTGCTGGTGGTTTGACAAAGGGCTCCATTGCTTGACTCATCCTCCTGATACATCAGGAGCCTGCAGCCATCCAGTGAGATGTGGACAGGCAGGGAGCTGGGCAGAGAGGAATCTCATGAAGTTCAACAAGGACAAGCGCAGAGTCCTGAGGAGGAACAACCCCATCCCTTGGCTCTGCTGGAATTTCAGGCTTCGGCCACTGCATCCCTGTTAAATTCTCTTCTATTTGTCACCTTCATTAAATGGATGTGTCCCCCCAGGGCTGTTTCTGAGGCTTGATGGAGAACTTCACTGAAGCCCTGGGTTGTTTTTTTTTTCTCCCCCCTTTTTGACTCCCTCTGTGGTGCCTTTTCTCCTCCCAGCCCTTGTTAGCATTCAGCCACACTGCGGTGGGGTTATGTGTTCAAGGTGAAAAAAATTCTGATGGCAAGTCAGATTCCTGGTCTGAAGTTTTCTTTTGAAGCCTTGTTTGGAGCTGCTGGGGAAAGGCAGCAGACAGGGAAGCACCGTGCAGAATACTGACAGTGGGCACCATCCTGCCCAGGGCCACAGAGCCCCTTCTAGGGAGCTGAACAACATTTTGGGGCTTGGGTTCCAATGGAGAGCAAAAGCAGCATCCTGGAGGAGTGAACAGTGGGGAAAGAAATGATTCAGAGTCGTGTGTCAGAACAAGAGCTGTTCATCCATTTAATATTCATGAAAGGTGACTTAATATGTAATGTAGAAGAAATGAAAGCATCCTCCTGCTCCTGCAGCACAGGGCAGTGGGAAGAATCATTAGGATTCATCTCTGAGGAAGAAAACTGATTATCAGCAAAAAAAACCCAGAAAGAATGAAGCTTTCTGTCGCGTTTTGTTATCAAGCAAAAGCAACTTCCCCAAGGGGTTATCAGCCAGCGAGCAACAGCAGCACAAGGCCACAGCTGATGATAAGAACGGGGGTCAGGTGGGTACTGTTGGCCTTAGATCTGAGGGATGCTGCCAAGCCTGGAGCACTGGCAGCCCAGGCATAGAATCATAGGGCAGGATAAGGCCCATTCAGCACCACTGCTCAGTACCACAGCAAGATTGTACTCACTCATCTCAGCACCACTGCTCAGCACCCCGACAGGATTAGGCCCGATCAGCTCAGCACCATTGCTCAGCACCTCAACAGGATCAGACCCACTTAGCTCAGCACCACTGCTCAGCACCTCGACAGGATTAGACCCACTTAGCTCAGCACCATTGCTCAGCACCAGGTCAGGATTGGGCCTGTTCAGCTCAGCACCATTGCTCAGCACCTCGACAGGATCAGACCCTATTAGCGCAGCACCATTGCTCAGCACCTCAACAGGATCAGACCCACTTAGCTCAGCACCACTACTCAGCACCCCGGCATGATGGTGACCACTCAGCACCACTGCTCAGCACCTTCCTCCCTCTTTCGTGGCCTCTGGTGACTCTGGGAACTGTGGCCACCCGGAGTAAGTGTTCTGCTGGTTTCTGCAGCTCAGAGCAGGTGCATTGTGCTGTTCAGAGATGGGGGGTGAGCTTCAGGACTGCTTGAAGTTGAGTATCTAGTAGAAAAGAAACTGCAGTGGATGGG
Source organism: Urocolius indicus (assembly GCA_013401255.1). Taxonomy (NCBI): domain Eukaryota; kingdom Metazoa; phylum Chordata; class Aves; order Coliiformes; family Coliidae; genus Urocolius; species Urocolius indicus. The sequence continues at coordinate 8,771 of WBNH01010235.1, forward strand.
TTTTTTTGCCCTTTGGCAATTCTCAGCTCTTTGGTACTTGAGTCTGATCTTGGTTCTTTGTCTCCTGATGGGCCCAAACCATGACAGTTGGTCTGGAATGGGGTAAATGTCCCACACCTTGCTCAGGGTACAGGAGGGAGCAAAGCAGCAGCTAAAGACCCACCAGGTCTGGGGTCAGTGCAGTGGAGGCTGAGAGCTGCAGAGCCCCACGGCCCAGGCAGAGATTTCCAGGCAAACCTTTTGCTGCTCTTCTTGCTGACAACAACGAATTTCCACCATAGCCAAATGCAAATCCAATTGCTCTAATGAAAAGCAGGTACAGAGGTTTTGCACCACTAACACAAAGCCTCCACATAGGTCATCCTGAAAATAAAAGCTGTGCACAGTCATTACTAAAGCTGTTGCCTTTTAAAAGAGAAAAATCCTCCTCTGCTCCCAGGAACCTTCAGCATCTCTCTCAACCAACATTTTGATCTCTTCCTCCCCCCCTCCATCCACAGATTCCAGTTTCAAATGCTTTATCTGACTCTCACACTCAGGGTTGTGTGGGCTGAGGGGAAAGCAGGAGAGATGTTGGTCCTGCAGGGCTTGTTTGGTCAAGATTTACAATGAAATCTTGGCTGACTTGGGTTTCTCTGTGTGCTGAACCTCTGCCAAGGACAAGGACAGTGCACAGTGCCTCCTCCAGCCCTGCTCCTCGCCATGGCAGAGCACGGGGGAAGGGACAGCCAGAATTGTTTGGAGCAGTGCTGTTTACAGTGATATTGCCATTAGGAAGGGCAAAGGAGAAAGCCAGGATCTTACACTCATCACATTGAATCCCAGCATGGTGGGGGCTGGAAGGGCCCTGCAGAGCTCATCCAGCCCCAGCCCCTGCTCAAGCAGGTTCCCGTGGCTCAGGAGGCACAGGAATGTGTCCAGGGGGGGTTGGAAACTTCCTCAGTATTTTTCCAGTGGCAGCTGGCAAAGGGTTTTTCTGTGAAATCCCTCTTTCCCTCAGCTTTGTTGCCATTTCTAGCGATGCCATTGTTGAAAAAATAGATGGCAAAAATGACTCTGTGTCCCAAGGGACATCAGCAGTGGGCACAGAGGGAAATCAAAGCAGAGCCCACAGCTGTTGTCTCAGGCTAAGGAAAGATTTTTGTGTACATTTGTGGGGATAAGACAGGAATAGGGGAAAGCGAAGGATTATCAGCTACCAAAGAATGACAGGTTTGATGGTACTGGGGGGGGAATTAGAGTGTTCTGAGCCCAGACACAGCAACCCCTCTCACAAGGAGACTGGAACTGTTTCCCTGAGAGGGGTGTCAGCCCCTGTGCCAGGCTGCCCGGGTAGCTGGGGCGGTGGCCAGCCCGGGAGGGATCCCAAAGCCGTGGGGCTGAGGTGCTGAGGGCTGTGGGTCAGTGCTGGGCTGGGCAGGGTGAGGGGAGAGCTGGGACTGCAGCAGCTTCCAGGGCTTTTCCAACCAAACAAATCTGTGATTCTCTGAAGCTTTGTGTGCTGCTGTTTGCACTGTTACCACTGCTTCAGCTTCCAGGCTTTAGCTGACGAGCAGCCCTTTCTCCCTCCTGCTGGCCCAGGGCCCATGGCAGATTTTACTGCATTTCAGAAGGGATCTTTGGGACTGTGTTATATTTTTCTCCTTACAAACTTAATTACACTCTCCACTCTGGCTTTTGCTGGACTCCATGAAATGAAGCTGAACACAACTGGTGACCCAGCAGCTGCTTCAGCAGGCAGCAGCCCAGCACCTGCACTGCATCCCTTTGTGACTGACCCCATCCCCTTGCTAAGGTCATTGCAGCTACAGCAAAGCCTTCTGAATAGTAACTCACACAGGTGGCCCTGCTGCCAGGATAGCATTGCTTTTGGAAGAGAGCAAATGCAGATCTGCTGGGCTAATTTAGGGCAAGAGCTGTGGGCAGGAGAGGAGAGAGGTGTGCCCCTAATCGCAGCTTAATTGCCCATCTTAAGGGAGGGGTGGAGCACAGTCCTGTAATTAGGAGCAAGTGGAAGTGGGAGCATCGTTATGGTATAAATTCTGTGGGGAAAAGCTCTTTCACTGTTTAGAACATGTGGTCCAGCATGGAAGTGTTCTTCAAGATGCTTCTACACACGTGCTGCTGAGCTTGAAGAGAGAATGCTCATAATCTCCAGCCCTGATGTAAGTGATTTATCTGTGAATCCTTGCATGAGCTGTAAAGATGTTTTTGTTTCTTCTTGAGGAATTAAGGCTATGGCTTTGTTTCACAAAACCTTTCTCTGATGAAGTTATTTGCTCTTCTATTGGGCCAGGGGAGAAGAGGAGTTCTCATTGCCCCTGTTGTCCGTATGAAGTGTTTACTTGCCCTGTTAATACTGATTTGCTCAACCTCAATTTGACATGAACATGTTCTGGAGATGACACAGTGCTGGTGATGCAAAAAATCTGGAGGTGCTTTTCTTTTAAGGAAAGCCTTAAAAAAGCCATTCCTAGCTGTGTTAAAAGCTTGTTCTTTGGGTGTTCTTGTGAATCCTCAACAAGAGAAGGTTTCAGAGCAGCTCTTTTATTGCTCTGTTAGTGCTCAGTCACTGAAAGCAAGATGCAGGGGAGATAAATGACATCTCCTCTTTTCATGTTTCTCAATTTATTTTGTGGGACATATTTCCTCTCCCTTCTTTCCAGACAGCACTTTATCTCTGTGTTTCTTCTATTACACCTCTCCCATTTCTCTTCCTTTTTTTTTCCCCTTCTGCAGTTCTCTTCAGTTTTATCCATCTGATTAGAAGCATCATAGACTAACTTCTTCTCACATAGTTTATGGTAAGGTTTTAGCTTTCAGGCAACTGCTGCTGTGCCCAGAGACCTGACTCTAAATCATTAAACAATTACAAGTTGACTGAAAGAATCTCAGAAACTTGAGGTTTGTTTTTCCCAGCACCTCTGTGCTGTGTAGTCTTTCCAGCCTTGCTCCCTGTTGCTGCTCACCCATGGCATCCTCCACACTGTGTCTTGGGGCAATCACTGAATCACAGAATTGTAGGGTGGGAAGGGACCTTTAGAGATCATCTAGTCCAACCTCCTTGCAGAAGCAGGTTCACCTAGATCAGGTGGCATGAAAACATCTCCAGGCAGGTCAATACCCCATCCAGGGGACTGGATGTCTCTGGAAAGCCCTGGAACTGTCTTCTGGAGGTAGATGATACCTGAGGTCTTCAGGTAGAGCTTGTTCAATACTTGTTTTCTGGAAAAAGGGATATGTGAAATTACTTTTATTATCCTTTTAACTTAAGGTTAGATGATTTTGGAATGAAGTGTTACCAGTGCTGGTGTTGCAAAAGTGTGTGTGTGATTCTGGCAGAGTAATTGGCTTGGTGGTGTGACAGTGCTGTGAAATGGGCAGTTTGTGCCAAGGGCAGGCTGGGTATGTGGAACCATCTCCATAAACTTCACATCTGAAAATCTAATTGTGGGATTTGTGCCCTTCCCGCCCCACCCCCC
>WBNH01010235.1:13120-37118 GCA_013401255.1 Urocolius indicus
ATGTGTAAATAGGGGCTTTTCTGTTCTATTCCTTTGTGGTTTCCATGATGGGGGAGTGTCATCCCTGAGGAATGAGCAGGCCCTGCTCACTGGGTGCTGGCAGCACCTCGTAGCTTGGTCTGAGACTTCTGGTCTTGCTGCATTATACACTCTCCTTCCCTGCAGTGTCCCGTTGAAGAGCTCTGCTGTGGCTATCCAGCTCTGCATCAAACCCACCACCTAGCTGGAGAGCCTGGCTTGGGCTTCAGCAATCACTGCTCAGAAGCTCTGTGATGCCAAACCCACGTTCCTGCACAGAGCCTTTCCAAACCCAAGGTCCCCAAGCAAGGTTTGACTCTCTGTTGTGTTTCACACAGCAAATTCATTGCTCTTGGAACCAATCTGAGCCTTACCAAAGGACACCAAAGTGTTTTGCTACCAAAGAAGATAACAGAACCTCTGTGAAACTATCTCCCATTTCTCATCTTAGCACAATGCAGTTGCACAAATAACTTCAGATTAAATAAACACATCTGCATACAAATTGCTCCAAATATCTTTTGATGGCTCTCACGACCTGAAACCCAGCTTCAGGTTAAAGCAAAGGAATGGTTTCCACTCAAGTTTGTTTTAGCTCAGGAGCTGGTCCTCAGACAGGTACCTCCCTGGGAACAGTGAGGGTTGGCAGGGAGGCAGCTGCTCTGAATTTTAAGCATCCTCCTGTAAACATGAACTGGGAGCAGCAGGAGCATGTAATTGATGATAAATATTCCACACCAGCTCACTCCAAAAGATAATTTCAATGTAAACATTTGAAATAGCATGGTAGGAATTGAGAATGTTTCCAGACCTTTAGTTCATTTTGGTTCTCTCTCTTTTTCTTTCCTGGTATCACAGGACATATCACAGTGCAAGCTGTGAGTATCTTCTCCACAGAGACTGGGAATACTTGGTTCATAGCTTTGCTGGTTCATAGGATGCTGTTTCTCTTCTCCCACAGATTTGCTCCATGACTAGATCCCTTTCTTCCATGGAGTATTCTTTTTGTCACTCAATACTGGTGTTAGTTTCATGATGACAAGCTCTACTAAATCCTCCTGGTAATCTAAATCATCTTGTACGTGAGCTGTTTAAAAGGGGTGAAAAGCTTCAGCACTCATGATCATGGCCATGAGGACACACCATCATGCACATCTGAGATGTGCCCACCCAAAACAAGCAATTGTGAAGCATTCAAACCACCAATGGCCTTTCAGGAGTCAAATTCATAGGATCATAGAATTGTTTGGTTGGGAGAGACCTTTAAAATCATTAATTCCAGTCACTGACCTCCCACTGCCAAGCCCACCACTAAGCCCCAGCCCTCAGCTACATCCCAGCAATGCAGGCAAACATTCAACAATAGGGTTTTAAATGCTATGAATTAATATAGCCATGTCATAACCCACTGCTAACAAATATATTTGTCTTCATGTCAATGAAGACAAAGGTTTTGCCTTTGCTTAATTTAAACCACCCAAGAGGGGTCAGCTCAGGCTCAGGAGAAGCAGGGAGGGAGGAAAGAATCGTTTTACACACAGCTATTACCTGCTGGAAACCATCCTGCATCTGTGAGAACAAACTCTCTTTGTGTTCAGCCGTGCTGATGGTCATCTTAAACACATCCACTTCCCAGAGAGATTAGTGTTTTAATTACACGTGGTGTTGCAGAGTCATGCTTTATGACTCAGGAGCTATAAACTACAGCAGCTCCACTGGTTTCGGTGCCTGCTGTGTGCCAGGGTCCCTCTTGATTTGCTGTTTATCTCCTTGTCTGTCAGCAAGAACCTCTTGCCCTGAAATGCTTGCATAGCTCATCTGAGGAGGAAAAGTCCTGCCACTGGAGGGCTGAATTTAACTGTTGCAGGGACTGTTCCTCTTGCAGAAAGGGAAAACTACTTCAGGCAGAGAGGAGCAAGTGGGTTAAACCCTGCAGCCTTTGGGCTACTTTGCTGTGTTCTTGGTATTGGCTTTGATTTGAGGTTTTTTTTGCTAAATAGAAAAGTGTTTTGTAAAGGAAGGTTTCTCTTTGGCAGTAAAATATTGTTGTGCTTCTAAAGAAACATGAACTGAGCTGGAGAAATCAGGAGCAAGGCAAGCTTGGCCCTCAGGACCTCCAGGCTGGGCTGCCCATCACCCCAGCATAGGATGGGGAGGGAAGCTTTCCTGAGGAAAAGCTGCTTTGGTTTTTGAACCACTCCTGTGCTGCTTTAACACCTTGTGTTGTGTTTATGTCCTGTTTGTTTAACATCTGCCTTTTATTTACTCAGAAAGGAGGTGGATTGTGACAGTTTTATAGCATTGATTACTCTGCCTGTCTTGTTTGCCTGGTTGCAGGCAGTAATTGCAGCATCTCTGCCCTTACAGCTGCCTGGCCTCACTTCTCTGCTTGTCTCCTGCAGCTTGTGCTGACAGTATCTGCATCCAACCCCTCCCCATCCTGCTTCTACTCCGTGACCTGAGGCTCAGGGTGTGTGAACCTGTTATTGGACATGGTAGGAGCCTGGTGTGTGTGTGCAGCACCCACCTGAAACCTGCAGCATGCCATGCTTAGAAACTGCCCACTGCTCCTGAGCATCATCCTGAACCTCATGTTACATCTATCCCTCATCTGAAGCTCCAGTGGGCTCTGGGTTAGGAAAGGTCAGTGGTCAGTCCCCAAGGTTGGAGCTCATATGCCTCAGGTTTGAGGGTCCTGCACCAAAACTCTTGCTATGAGTTTCACATCTTGATGTTCCTGGCAAAAATAACTGCACATTCTCATGGTCTGAGGGTTTTTTCATCACCTGAGCACACACTGCCAGGCTACATTGCACACAACATCAACAGGGCTGGGCTGTGTATGAGGTACAGACAAAGGGGCTGAAGCACACCTTCTCCCAGTCATACATCACTGCTCTTATAAGAAATTCCTTGCAGAACAGATAATGATCTCTCACTAATCACTGGGAATGTTAATCTGTGCCTTCTTAAGATAATTGTCTCCCTCATTAAGGGTAGATCAGATACTGGCATCCCTCTGTGCCTCCAGTCGATTAGAGGAGGGATGTTACTCCCATGCAGATAATGACAGGGACCCTTTAGCCAAATTCCACTGAGAAGAGGGGGATAAAACCATGCAAAGGCCTCTCCTAGAGAGAAGGAATGGATTTCCCACAGGGAACTCCAAAGTGCTGTGGAACTGGCTCCCATGGGCAATGGAGACCCCTGGGAGGGTGCAGGATGTGAGCACTGCTGAGAGGATAAACCCTGCCAGTTCCCTCCAGTGGGATTCCAGCAGGATGCCTCCTCTGGGGCAGAGCATCCTCAGTTTAGTTACTTTTATCTTCCAAGAAATACAATATTGCTGTCAGCACCCTGAACTTTCGCCACTGACAAACTCATTCTCCGGTGCAGCAACATCCCATTCTGTTTTCACCTCCTGATGTAATTCCCTACCAAACCCTCCCACTTGCCCTCAGCCTGCAGACAGTTGTTTCCCAGGTGGCACTGTCCATGGGTGCTGTGAAGGAAGGCACTGACACTCTGCTGTAGATTAAAGTGAAAAATTGTAGCTGCCTCCCACTGCAGCACAATTCACTGGTGCCATCTGTCTCAGTCCTTTTTACATGGCAGCTCTTCTGGATTGATTGGCAAGTGAATAGATTTCCTGCCACAAAGTTTTGAGGTCAATCAATCACTTATGTGTATTAATTAGGAAGACTGAAGTTGCAGAGTGTGATTTTTCTCTCTTTTTTACTCCAATGAGCTCCACACAGAGCTGAACACACTTTTTAAGCAGCTGATTTGTTACTGCTGGTCGCAACAGTGTGTGGGATTTCAGCAGCCCCCTCCACTGCCAGGCTGTGTTGGGATAGGAACAGTGGCACAGCAAGGCTCTGAGGGGGACAAGTAACCCAGATGTCATGGGATTGTTAGGGTTGGAAAAGACCTTTAAGGTCATTAAGTTCAACCACTAACCTCACACTCGACTAAACCATCCTTGAGCACAGCTACCTCTCATCCTATCTCTTCCTTTATACATCAAGTACTGGCACATCCACCTAACAACTGACAGAAAAGACCTTCCTCCAGGTGAGGAAAAGACCCAGGAATTCAGGCAATTAAAGCTTTTATAACCCTTTATTTTTTGCAAGAGTGGGGGTATATGCTGGGGAAGCAACAAAGCCATGGTCAAGCTCTACCCAAATCCCACTGTTGAAGGCAGGGTGCCAGTCCTGCTGCTGCCCAAACGACCTAGGAAATGGCAATGTCATCAGGTTGCCTGGTGTTCTAGATGGATTTGTAGTGTTGCTATGCACAGTTAAACAGATAATGTTTTTCACCCAGAGCAACCTGCATTTTTATAGCCAGAGCAATGATTCTTTATACGTGCAATATTTTTCTGGATAGAGTTGCTGACACATGAAATAGCAAACAGAGGGGCACAAGCTCAGCTGTGTATTTGTATGTATACAGCCATAAATTGTAGTTAGCCCATCAGTTTACCTTTGTTAAAGTGGTTTGAGCTTCTGGGCATCAAAAGGGGACAGCTTAGAGAGGGGAATATATTTGCAAGCACTTCCATGGATGTCAAATAGTTCCCAGGTTTGATGTGGTAGAAGTTTGTCAGAGTCAGCCGAGTGTTCCATGTGCAGTTTGTCCTTGTTGCCTGCTGGAGCAGCTCTGGGGTACCCTCCTGCTTTTCCCTGGGTTGTTTCTGGGCTTTAAAGCACACAAAGTGGGAAGCTGGGGTTGTTGCATGGCATTCATGTTGCTTTACCTGGCCTGTGCTTCCCATAGTTGATCGGTGGCTCGGTCACCTTCAAGTCAAAGGTGTCTTTGGAGAGTTAAAAATCACCTCTGTGGGTGTTTGTGTGGAGCAGCTATTGAGGGAGAAGGCTGAGGGCTGCTTTTCCTCTGCCTGTTGAGGTGTGAGAAGTGGGCAGCTTGCAGGGCTAAGCCCAGCTCTTTGTGAGCAGTTAGGGTTCTGGTCTGGTACAAGCTGATTGTGATGGGGTCAGAGGCAGGGAGGGAAGTTGAGGAGAACACTCCCTCAGCTGGGGCTGTGACAAAAGATGCAATTAGCCTCCAGCTACCTGAAGTAACCAGAAATACAGTATTTCTGGTTACTTCAGGCAGCTGGAGGAAAAGAAGTTTTCTGTAAGAAGGCTAAAAAGAAACTGGTTTGAAAATCTCTGCTGGATTTGACCACATTCTGGTGTGGAGAGGATGTCTAACAACCTCTGCAGTGTTAGAACAAGCATCAGAGAAGCAAGGAGCTGGTTATTTCAGGAGATCCAATGCTGCCTTGGCTAATTGCAACTTCTGCAAATGCTGAACTGTGTGAAATTTTAAATGTGTGTTTTGGGGGACATTGGAAATGGTTTATTTTCTCCAGAATGGGGTATTAATGCTCCTGTCAATTCCCTCAGCTCCAGCTGCAGCAGGAAAGGCATTGTAATAATCCACTTTGGAAGTGAGCAGAGTGTAATTAACAGTTGTGCTCAGACAGTGGAGGTTTCCAAGACAAACTGCACACAGAAGAGAGCTTGATGCCTTGAGATGGCAATTCATGGAACATCTGTGTAAGGAGGAAAGGCTGTGAGGTTTCCAAACCTGCCAGGACGTGTTCCTTTGCTCTCTAATCAAGGAGAAGCTGCTTTAGCAGGGGTTTGGGCTGAGTGAACTCCAGATGTCCCCGGATCTCTAGACTCCCAGCATTCTGGCATTGTGTGACCAGCCCTGGATGGTGCTGAGCCACAGAGGGGACTCATCTCTGCTGGCAGAACTTCCCCAGCTCCTGCTCTGATTCTCATGGGGACACAGAGGTGAAAGCTCCCATGGTGTAGGAGCTGTGAAGTGCTGGATGCTGTTTCCTGGCATTCAGGATCTGTCTCAATGCAGATGTGAAGGGCAGTGCTGCAGCTCAGGCCCTGTGCTGCTGGGGGTGGGGGGTACCATCTCTGCTGCACAGGAGGGCTTTGTCAAGGATGCAATTGTAATGATTTGTATGTGAAACAGCTCTCCCTTCAGCTCTCAGTCCAGCCAATTGAAATTCCCAATCTCTTCTTAGGGGGGAAAAAGCACCAAACTCAAGCTGCAGAGCTGCCTCTGCTTGTAGGCTTCTATTTACTGCCAAATCATTTCCCACTGCTGTTTTCTAAACTGCTTTGACAGGAAGCAAGCAGCAGGTTGAAGTTTGCTTTCACTCAGCAGCAGCCTCCTGCAATTGCAGGCTTTGACCTCATTTTATCCTCTGAGTATTTAGAGATTGCTTTTCATGGCCAGGAACCAGAGGAGAAGAATATAGATTCCTTCCAGAGCACATTGAACCTGCAAACAATAAGTGACCTCTACCAGTTGAATTCTATAGCCCCTAGAAGAAAGGATTTCTTTGTTGAGGAGTGAAAGAAACAGGTTTTATATCAACAGAGGAACAACAGCTGCTCAACCAAAAATAACCAATAAAGTGGAAAGAGGAAAGTGGTTTCCAAATGAGATCCTTTGGAAGGAATCATTCTGCCATTACTGTGGCTCCCTCAGCTCTCCACATCTGTGTTGCTGGCTAATAGCAGTGGCTACACAAGCTGAGGGATTTAATAGTCTGGAGGGTTCTTCCCTCTCAGGCAGAGGGGAGCTGTGCCAGAGCTGTTACTGGGTTCAATACCAGGGGAAAATGGGCACATTTCCACTTAGACAATGTGATGCCCATCCAGTGGCTCCTCATTTTGTCACAGCTGCTCAGACAGGAGTTGCCAATGCTGAGCTCAAAACACCTCTGTGATTGTGCACCTTTACACATCCCTCCAGCACCCCACAGCTCCCTTCCTCTCTGGCTTCTTATTCCCATTGTCCCTGTCATGGGACAATGACTGTGGGTGGCTGTAGCTCAGCTCAGGACAGCACAGAGGGAAGGAGAAGGTCTCAGGGTTATGTGTGAGGGATTTCTTTTTCTCCATCAATCATTTCTGTTTATAATTTGCTAAACTCCATGAAATTAAGTTTCCTTATTTAACTCTCGACAAGAGACCACAGCAAAGCTGCTCCAGAGGAAATCTTGCAGAGGCTGCAGGCACAGGATGGGGTGCAGGAGCTTCTCTGTGCTCCCTGTGTGAGGAGGAGGCATTGGCTATGAGGAGGGGTACAGCTACAGCAGTCCCAGAGCCTCTCATGACTGCAAGGCCAAGACCAAAGCTTCTTTCCTTTGGCCCTGTTACTCATCTTAGCAGGAAAGTCCCTGCTCACTGGGAGCTGCCCATCATGCCAAAACCCAAAGAGCAGCTTTCACGGCATGTTAAGCAGTCAGAGAACCAAGATGCAGGTATGTCTGTGGGTTCTCTCTCTGTTGCTGAACTGCATTGGTGAATTTGCTGTCTGAAGGAACACAGGACAAAAAGTACAAAAGCAAAGCACAAGGAAAAGTTTGCTCATCAAGCCTTTCATGGCCAGGGCAGCTGGGGATCATCATCCAGGCTACAGAGAGGAGCAAACAGAGTGATCTGACCCACACATGGGGAGGCCACACAGACCTTCTGCCTCTTCCCTCTGAGAGCAGGACAGAAATCAGCCTGTCAGCACAGACAGTGCTAAGAAGAGGATAAACTTCTTACAAACACTTTATTCTTGTCCAAATCCATCTCTCTGGTCTCCCTGGGACACACCAGCCATCAGTGCTGTAGCTCAATGGGGATGCTGAATCTTTGGCATCTCTGCCTGAGCTCTTCCAGCCAGGAGGCTGGAACCTTGACCTGTTGTCAAGATGCAACAGCAAAGTCCTTTCTGAATGAAAGAAACATCTGCAATCACTGAGCTCTTTGCAACAGAGAATGTTACTGTTTCCTACTTGTTCCCATCCAGCACCTTTGCTCTGTGCCATCTGCCCACCACAGTGTTGGGCTTCTCAAGCACTTTGCATCAGGCTGTAAGTGTGTATACCCAGGTTACTCCCCTCCCCAGCCCCTGGGGGTACTGAAGCAATTTCTGAGGCTAACAGGAGTAAAATAAATCTTGCTGAGTGGAAAAGTGATAGCATTGAAGTAACAAGTGCACACATCTGGGTAAATAGATGAATATTGCAGGGGCCAAATTGTCTTTCTGATGGCTGATGTGAAGATAGAGCCATTAAAAACCCCTCTCTCCCCAAGTACAAACCCCTGGGTTTGGATTAGGAATGGTGCCAGGAGTCATTAGAGATTTAAACACAGCAGTTTGCTGCCATGTGCTGCCTTGTTTCCAGTGAGACTGGGAGAAGGATCAGTGTGTGAGGGGTTTGCACACCTGCATCAGCATTGTAACCCTGCACTGAGCAGGGGCTGCTGCAGCAACCAGCTCCCTCCTGCTTTGGCTACAGCAGCGTGAGGAAGGGACCTTGGAAATCCTGAAAAGGAGGGTTCTTTTGTAGCCTTGGGCTTCAGCCCCAGCCTGCAGGCAGAGGTGACAATCCCTTGTTCTGCAGTGTGATGCAAACACAAGTATTCAGGTGCTTCAGCTGCTCTTTTCTGATGGGCAATTTGGAGATAAGCAATGGGTTAATTAAGTAAGGACTGTGGGTGATGTAGTACCCAGCATCCAAAAGATTCCTCCATGGGTGTCTGTGCCAGGAACCCCAGCTAGTGCCATCTCTGCTTGTGGCCATGGCCCAGGAGCTGTGCCAAGCCCTGGCCAGTGCCAACCACCCACTGCTTTACAGGAGAGCACTTGGGTACCAACCCCCCCCCCCATCCTTGATTTTACTTCTCAGCCTTTCTCTTTGACAGAAATAAATGGCAGGAAGGAGGAAAGAAACTGTCCCATCAAAATAAAGAGAAAGAAAACATCAGCTTTCAAACCCTGAAAGCTCTTTCTCTTGGCTAAATGACACAGACAAGAACCCCCAGAAGCTGAAGGGCTTGCACCTGAAAACAAACCCAACCCAAGAAGTTTAGAAGCTTTGGGAACTATGAAGGCAGAGTGACCAGTGGCTTGTGACCTTGGCAGCAGCAGGGGTCCCCTCAGCCCAGCAGCACAGCTCTGGTGATGGTGTGTGCTAAAGCATTCCCTGCACACACAGGGACTGCTGCCTTAGCTCTCTTACTCTGTCAGAAAACTTTAATCAGGTGTCCCCAGACATCCTAATTAATTTGTTCTGAGTGGAAATAAATGTCTCTAGACTTCCTTTGTCATTTTCAATCTCTTTTCAACTCCCATCTGTTTCCTTCATGGTCTGTGAGCTGAAAAAAATAAAGGGGAAGGGAGGAGGGAAATGGAAAGGAGTTGATTTGAATGTTCCTTACCCAATGCAGTCAGCAGAGTCAGGCTCTGGGGAGCTCAGGGAAAGGTTGCACATGGCTCTGCTGGAATCTAAACAGCTATGGGAAACGCCTTTTCACTGCAAATGTTGGTGGGGAAGTCATTAATAACGTGGAGTTTCATTAGATGTTGCCAGATGTTAACTGCAGGGCTCTGGAAGAGTAACAGGAGGTGACTGAGGGGCTGTGTGGCAGGCAGGGGCAGGGCTGTCCTCTGTCCTGGCAGTGCCTGGAGTGGGTGAGGAGTGTGTGGCATTCCCTCTGCTCTCCTTCCTCCCACAGCCAAGGGGGTCTGAGGGCATAGGTTTCACTCATCCCTGGCAAGCACAGTGCTTACCCTGACCACTGCTCTGCCTCCTGCAAGGGCTTAGCACAAACAGGGCACCTGGAGATGCTGGGGATGCTCTTTCTCCTCATCCCATGGTATCCCAGCTCTCCTCCTGCTGCGAGGGGAAGGGTGAGAGCAGGAGGTGTGGGGGCAGTGGTAGAACCCTGGCTGCCATTGCTCACTGCCAGGCATCTCCTCTGTTTGCAGAGTGGCAGAACAACTCTTTAAGAGGGCTGTGGGACACTGATCATTATTTTGAAGAGCTTGTTACAGGAAGATTAATTCCTGTTGCTGATCCCTGTTTCAAGCTGAGCACTTAAACACAGCAGCAGGAGCTGGGGAGTGATTCATTGTCTCAGAGCTTTGATTTGAAGAGAGTGAAAACTCACCAAAGCTGATTTTAAAGCATGGAAATCCTTTTTCCAGTACAAGACAGGTGATGATTCAGCTACCAACTGGACACTTCAGAGCCAGCCAGGAGGGAAGAGGTCTTGAGAGAATCCTTGCCCAGAGCAAGGAGAGCTGCAGGTCAGGTCCTGGGTTATGTGCTCAGCTTGTTGCTCATCCCAGCATCACCCAGGACACCCCACTCAGTGCTTCTGCCTGTCCTGAGGCTGGGGAACAGCAGATGCCACTGCCTGTGCTCAAAAGCGTCCCCTGAAGCAGTGGGGCTGTGGGAAGCAGCATCTCTTGCAGATGGGGTTTGGGGAAAGGCAACCCAGTTCTGCAGGAAAAGCCCATCACATGCTGTCCCCCAGGAGTCTTCATTCATACCCAGGGAAAATTAAATCTCTTCAAGTCCCAGAAGCTCAAGTTCAGCTCTGATGCCATCACCAGTGCTCAATCTCCACTGGAACATGAGGAGAAAGTCCTTTGGTGCTGAGGTGAGGGAGCCCTGCCCCAGGCTGCCCAGGGAAGGTGTGGAGGCTCCTTCTTGGGAGGTTTCCAAACCTGCTTGGACTGGGCAGAAGACATGAGATGGCAGCTTTTCCATTGTGCTTTGCTGTGTCCTGAGCTAGGGCAGGAGACCCTGGGTATGGACTCATAGAATTGTTTTGGGTGGAGAAGCACTTGAAGCTGCTGCAGTCCCAGCCCTGCCCTCACCCTGCCCAGCCCAGCACTGACCCACAGCCCTCAGCACCTCAGCCCCACGCCTTTGGGATCCCTCCAGGGCTGGACACTGCCCCAGCTACCTGGGCAGCCTGGCACAGGGGCTGACACTCCTCTCAGGGAAACAGTTCTGCCTCAGCTCCAATCTCAACCTCCCCTGGGGCAAGTTCTCCTCTGCTGAGAGTAAAGGCAGTTATAAATGGCCAAGCCTCTTCAGCTGGGGAAGGAGCAGATCATTACACCTGGCAGTTGATTTTCATGGCTTTTTTTATATGGAGCATTAGCAGAGTAACAAACCCTATTACAGTTTAATAAACTTCAGATTGTTTCAGGGCTGGCTCACGTTCAAACAAGTGGGACAGTGAGCTCAGCTGCGAGCTCAAGAAGCTTGGACATAGCCTGAAAGCATAAAAGAGAACCATAAACAGAGTCAAATACAAGCTCCTGCTTAGGTTTGGGCTTTCCCCACAGCTCAGTGGTGGAGGGATATGCACCAGCTGGATGCCTTTGCTGGGGGCAGAAGGGGCAATGGCTGTGGCAGCTCATGAGGGAGCAGGGCACCCTGTTCCCTTCTGCTCACCATGACCTTCTGTGTTGCTGTTTTATTCCTGGCAAAATGAATTTACTCTCCATGTAATTACAGAAAGAAAACAGTTTTGACCTCAGCTTCATACTTTTTCAGCTTAATGTGTATAATTGCTTTGCCAGCCATTTATTACTGTCAACATTTGCAGGCAGGGGCAGTGGGGAGCAGCAGAGGGAGGGCACGAGGGATTGAGAGGTTGGAGGTGTGCAGTAATAAAAAGCTGTTTACAATTGCATATTAATAATGGATATGGGCCTGGACTGAAGGAATATCCCACTGCCTCAGGCAGCAAAACCTCAGGAGGGTTGCAGGTGAAAGCACTGAGAAGATAATGCAGGTGCAGGGCACAGGGGGGTTGCCATGGCCATGCCCCTGCAAGCTCTGGGTTCCCAAATCCCTGGTGTCTGAGGGGTGCTACCTGTGTCAAACAGATTGGGCAAATCTGCAGAGGGGTCCAGTCCCCTTGGCCACCCCTCCCCAGTTTATACTGGGCATGATTCCTATGGGATGGAACAGCCCTGGGAGAGGTTGGGCTCAGCTGTGCTGGCCACACTCCCTCCCAGCTCCTTGTTCAGAGCCACTGTCTGGTGGGATAGGCTGAGAAGCAGCAAGAGCCATGACCTGCTTCTGCAGGGGGTTTGGACTAGATGATCTCTAAAGGTCCCTTCCAACCCTGCTATTCTATGATTCTATGCTGCATCTCTGCTCAGCAACACCCAAACCATCCCTGTGCTAGCAACACTCTTCAGTGCAAACCCAAAATCCAGCAGCTAGCTGGGGAGGAAATTAACTCTATCCCAGCCAAAGGCAGGACAAGAGTGAGGGCAGTGTTTGCACTCTTGTGTGGGGGTGAGATGCTGCATGGTGAAGCCCTTTGAGAGTCAAGATGTGGTTGCCTTTGGCCATGCAAAGAGGTTCTCCCATGGAAGCAGAGCAGTGGTGTGGGGAATTCCTGTCCTGGCTGGTGCAAAGGGAGTGTTGGAAGAGCTGCTCTGCTCTGCAGCAGCAGGAGGCTGTGCTGGGGGTCCAGTGTGGGCCTGCTGTAAGCTCCTCTCCTTCCAGAGCTGCTGCAAGGGAGGGATGTCCAGGGCTAATGAGTTATCGACCAGCAGCTAATGGGAGTAGCTTTATTTCTAATGACTGGATTGCTTATTGATCACATAAGGAGTGGGAGGACTGAATCTACACCAGGTGCTATTGCCAATGTACCTTGGGATGATCCACATGGTTCTGGGCATCATCAGGATGTCCTATGCCGAGGACAGAGACCTGGGAGCCTGTAAATCCAACTGAGCTTAAGCATCATTAACAATGAAAGAAAAAGCAGCAGCTTAAGGTAATCCTGGCAAGTGGAGAGAAGGGAGAACTCCCTGTGATGAACAGGCAAAGCCTGGGAATTGCCTGGTGCTCAGCACCTGTAGCACAGCACTCTGCCTGCTGAAATGAGACAAGCTGAAGGAAGTCACCCTGTCTTCAGTGGCAAAAACCATCCCAGACCAGCCTGTCTCCAAAACTGGGAAGGATAAGAAAACTCCTGAGCCTCATAGGCTGTGCACCAGCCATCTAAAGCAGAATGCTCTGCTTGCTCTGCTGTGATGTGAATCCAGCAACAGCTGACTGACAGTCAAACACTTGATTCTATCAAAGGGCATCCCTGCTTCTGAGGAGTATGTGTGGAAATTCCTCCCTTGAGCAGGGACACCCCTCAGGGTCACCCTCCAGAGCTGACAGAGAAGGGAAGGAGTCGTCTGCTGTCGTTGATAGGGCTGAGTTGCATCATTCTCTATGAAATTAGTATTCATTAAGTTCACTTTGAGCTGTTAACTCCATTAATAATAAGTGGTAGCTACAGTGGCCCTCTAAGCCATTGCCTACTTGAAAACCTTTGTTTTTATCCTGATTGAGACTGTATATGAGATATATTCCCAACTCCAGTCATACCATTGTTGTAGCAATGAGTTTCTGCTTTGCTGTTCTCCTTGAGTTTGCCATCCTCACCCTGTGGGAGGGGAACAGCATCCCCTGGCAGCCCTGAAGGGACTGTGGTGAGAACCACTGTGCTATTGGCACAGCACAAGGGAGTTCCTGCTCCTATGGACCAGGGGATGTACTGAAATCAGCTAGGCAGAAGAAACAAGGGCCAAATGCTGCCCTGATAGTATAAAGTGTTAGAGGGAAACAGAGTTTTGTCCAAGTTCTTAGCTGCCCTTTGTCCTGTGACCCTGAGGGACTGCACAGGTATGGAAGCTGGCATTACAATGTATGTGAAAGTAACCACACAGTTCAGCCTTCAGATTAGAATAACAGAATCACTTAGGTTGGAAAAGCCCTTTTCAGCTCCTCAAGCCCAACCCCTCACCTCCCACTGCCCAGCCCAGCCCTAACCCATTGCCCTCAGCACCACACCTACGTGCTTTTTAAACACCTCCAGGGATGAAGACTCAACCACTTCCCTGGGCAGCCTGTTCCAGTGCTTGGTAACCCTTGTAATGAAGAAGTTTTTGTCTAATATCTGATCTCAGTCTCTCCTGGGACAACTTGGGGCTATTTCCTCTCATTCTATCACTTGTTACTTGGGACTAAACCAAACTGACTCTGGGTCCCTGGCACTTCTGTTTCATTCCCCTTTCCAGCCCCCTGATGCAGGAGGGAAGGGAAGAATACCCTGAGCTAAACTCTGCTCTGGGAGAACTGGAGCACATGTCCTTTTGGGCCGTGCTTCTCATGTGAGGCAAGTGATGGTGAAAGGGAGAAGCCCCTCTCCTACCTGAAGCTGAGTAGTGGGAGGCAAAAGAGGAAAGGAGACCCTGGCAAGGACTTCCCAAGGGGCACAGGCTTTTCCAGCCAGATGCCTTCACAAAACCAGGCAGGTGGGATGCAGCTCCCCAGCACTTACTGCAAATCCCATGGGGAGAGCTGTGACCCTCTCCTGGTCACAGCTCAGCCCATCATCCCCTGCTGTCTCCTGCCACCAGTGCTGTGCACAGAACATGGCCTGTCCTTATCTGCAACACCCAAGAGAGGCAGCTGAGCCCTCTCTAATGGCAGCTGAATTCTGAAGAGGATGTTCCCTCTTTGTCTGTGGATAAGCCTTGAAGAGTAGAGGGGAATGGCAAGTGGTGATTTACTCAGAACTGTCAGTTCAGCTCTCCCTGCACCACTGTCTGTTGCCTTATCAGCAGCTTCCTGGTCTGGGCATGGCCAGTCCTGTACCTGCCTCCTCAGGCACCTCAGACCGGTACCTCAGACTTGCTTTTGCAGCCTCCTCCTCTTCTAAGCCTGTCTGCTTCAGCAAGGAGGACTTAGAAGGGGCTGCTGTCTGTGTGATGGGCTGCAGCCTTCTGATACAAGGCAAATGAGAAATGGAGAGGGCAGCTTGCAGCTGAGTTGCTTATTGTTTGCCTGCACCTTGCTTTCCATCACAGCAGGGCTGTGCATCCTGATCTGCGTACAAAGCCTCAGGATGGGCCATATGAGGCATTTCCCATTCCCTTCCTTGCTTTGAGCCTTGTCTATGTGACCTCTACACCAGAGGTGAACCTATTGGACTCGATGATCCTTACAGGTCCCTTCCAGCCCCCCACCATTCTATGAGTCTATGATCTCACCCCCTTCAATTAATAGCTGGCCTTAGGCTAACCCCTTAAGGTACAGGTTAGTTGGTGCAGAGCAGCCTGCATGCAAGTTTCTGTGTCCTGAATGGTGCAATTGGGTCAGGCTTAAGCCTAGGGAGGAAGAAGAGGGAGTTATGCTGGAGGAGGAAGCGTTGTGCCAAGCAGCCAAAGAGCCCCGTGGCATCAGCTCTGAGTATCTGAATGCCCTGCTTGAGTTGTGCTACTCACAGCTGGAACCAAGCCCCAGGAGCTGCAGAAAAAAAAAGCTCTGGGATCCACAGGGTCACATGCTGCTGCTGGTCTAATGGCTTTGGCACAGCTCAGCCCCACTGAGAGGCACCTGGGCCGTGCAGGATCCTGCCCGGCGCCGGCTTCATTCAGGAAGAGCTGCTCACGTTCTCTGCAGGGTAAAACCACACACCCACTGTTTAATAATGCAGGAGCTGAGACAAATAATGCTAAATAGTTAAAGCCTGGGGGTGCTGTGCTGCTGTGGAATGGTGGGAGCACCGTGGCCCTTTGCTTTGCTATCCCTTCCTTCCCCTTGGCCAAGCTTGGAGGGGGAGCAGCAGCAGCAGGGTCGCTGCCGCCAGCCCCGTGGGCACAGGGAACCTTTCTCTTTTGCATTAAGAAACTGAATTGCATCCAGAATGGTTGGAGAGCTGAAGGTCTCAGCAAGGCTAATGGGTTTGCATCCTGCAGGGATAAAAGCTGTATGGAAATGGTGCATTCCCCGTGCTGTAACACTCAGGCACAGGACTGTGATTCTGGGATTCTTTGATTCTCTGACTTCTGGGCTCTGCTCTTTCCTTTCCCATGGATCTGCAGCACCAAATGTGCTGAGTCTGCAGTGGAGGAATTCCCAGGCACTTGTGAAGAGCCACCAGCCACATGGTTCCCCCTCCATGTGCCCATTTCTGCAGGGCTTGCTCACCAGTCTGTGTAACAGAGGAGGGCAGGGAGGCAGCGGGGCCACCCCCACCCTGTGCTGAAGCTCACTACAACCTGGGGGGGTGGTTTGTCACTGTCTTAACAGTGACATGCAGTGGCAGCATCATGCAACAGAGGTTTGGAAAAGTATCCTGGCAAATGAGAAGAGCAGGAGTTGTTATTGAGAAGCTACCAACAACTGTCATGGTTTAACCCCAACCAGTCGCTCGCTGCCTCTCAGGAGAAGGCTGAGAGGGGGCCATATCAATGCTGATCAATACCTAAAGGGCTGCTGTTGAGGGGATGGGGACAGATTTTGTTCAGTAGTTTCCAGTGACAGGACAAGGACAAGTGCCACTGGCACAGGAGGAGAAAGTCCTTTGGTGCTGAGGTGAGGGAGCCCTGGCCCAGGCTGCCCAGGGAGGGTGTGGAGGCTCCTTCTCCGGAGGTTTCCAACCCCACCTGGACATGTTCCTGTGCCCCCTGAACAAGCTCTGACTGCAGCCAGGGAGCAACTTCAGCCTCTGCCAGTGCTGCCTATGGTGATGCAGAATGCTCTCACATCTCTGAGCTCTCCCATGGCCTGTGTGGGCTCAGGGTGTCCCAGGCAGCAGAGCAGGGCAGTGCCCAGGGGAGCATGAGGAGACACGTGCCCAGGAAAGATCAATTTACTTCTGCAGTGCAGTGTATGGTGAGGATAAATGAGGACAAAACTGCTCCTTTGACAGAATTCCCCCTGTGTCTCCATCCAAAGTGCCTCATGTCCTCACTTTACAGATGAATCTGGTCACATCAGTGCAAAGCTTGAAATGTCAGTGAGTTCTGAGACCTGCCAGCCCCAGGTGAAGGAGAAGCCTGAGCTATTGACTGGAAAACACACAGAAGAGGAGCTGAGATGTGTTTGGGGCACAGAGGGAATTAATTGGCTTTGAGATGAGAAAAAACAGTCTGCTAAAAGGGTACAGCACAAATCGAGGCTGTGGGGCACCAAACCTCCTCTCGAGCACAACAAATGGCTGTTCAGTGGGAAGTTTCTTCTTCTGGTCAGATCTGGTTGTGTCACCCAATTAAAACAAGTGTGTTTTCTCCTTTCTGATTAACTCCAGCATGCAAAATGCCACCAGCCCCACACTTCTTCATTTCCCAGTCTAATTACTGGTGAAGGAGGCTGGGGGATGAGCAACAGAAGTGAGTGTAGTATTGACTGCTGGGATCTTCGCCTGCTCCATGTACAGGACAGAGATTAGACATTAATCCTCTGGGCACTGGAGGTCTCCTTCAGCTTGTCACCAAATCCAATACTGTTCATGTAACTTGTTTAACTTGACATTTGGTTACAGCAGCAGAGGAAAAGCATCCAGCTAATGAAGGGAGGGGGGTGTTTTGCTTGCAAACAGGGCTGGTTCTGGTGCAACAAGCTTTCCCAAGGACATACAAGTTGGCAGAGGAGCAGGGGGATGTGGGACTTGAGAGGGTGGCAAAGAGAGCAAACAGACCCCCAGGCTGTGGTATCTCAGGTAGGTGCTGAGTCGTGTGTCCAGGGGCACTTTGGCAGCCCCTGCAGCAGCCCAGGGTGGATGTGACGCTCATCATCAGCACCCAGGGCTGCCTTAAAACCCCCTTCAGGGGCAGGAGCTCCCTGTGCTTCTGCTGCTCCCCTAAATGCCCCCTGTACCCCTCCTGCCTGCTCCTCTTGGGGCTCAGCATGGATTAGCAGAGATCTTCCCTCTTGCTTGGGAGGATTAAGCATGTTATCCCCCTGCAGTCATTGTGGAGTCAGCTTATACTTTTCATTGTAAAAAGCAGCTTTTGGGTTTGAAATATCCCTCTTTTTTTTCCCAGGGAAGTCAGAACCTCTGGAAACCACCTTCTCTCTGCCTCACCTCCAGCAAGGTTTTGGGTCAGGATGGGCTGATCCTGCCAGTCAGGCCACCTCCTGCACAGCGTCTCTCTGCTGCAGGGCTGTGCCCTGACCAAACCCACACGTGTGGCTCATAGGCACCAGCCAGGCTGAGCAGCAGCCACAGCATCCAGCTCCTCCCATCACCACAAAAAAGGAACATTCTCCTCCTTGGTAAAGATTTTGTAGGTGGTGGGTTGCAGAAGGCAGCCTCAAGGAAGCAGAACTCTGCCTACACAAGCTCTGTGTGCTGCAGGGGTCCCCTGACATGATGTCTGAGAGCACAGGCATTGATTTTACTCCCCAGGACCAGGCTGAGAACTGGGCATTAACCACTGGGAAACAGTTAATCATAATTAACTTACTAATTATAATAGTTAATAATAGAGGGAAAGTGATTTTTGGTGGTTTCTGCTGCTTTAAGGTGCTTGCCTGGGTACATACCCCTTAACCTTGCCCTGAACCTAACCCTAACCTGTGTCTGCTGCAGGCAGGATGGGTGTCAGGGCAGGAGCAGAGCACCTTAATGAACAGGAGAGGAGGAGGGAGGCAGTGGTGGAGCTTGGCAGGCATATTCCTGGCTGCACAATTAGCAATGAACAACTCCCTAATGATTGTTATAAAGTTTTAAACCAGCTAATGGGTCCTGGGAAGAAGAAGTTCATTGAAAGTACAAAGCATAAAAGAGCAAACACAAGCTGTGACATTTTAAATGAGAAGGCAGGAACCAGCCTCTCTGCAAGCGATTATGGAATTATAGCAGTGCTGCAGTTATCAGTCAGGGATGTGCTGGGAATGCAAAGCCAGGGCAGCACCTCCAGCTTCCTAGTGCCAGAGACACAAGGTGCCAACAAGGAGGGCTGCCCAGATTCCTTCCAGACAAACCTGATGTTCACATCTCCCACAGACATGGGGGTGCCCTGAGTGATGTTTTGCAGCTGGGAAGGGGGGTCTAGGGGAGCTGCCTGTGTTGCCAGCTTGTCCCAGCCAGCACTAGGGGTGCCTGTGCATTGCTCCATGTCTACACATCAATCCCTCACCCTTCAGGCACCTGGAGCCTTGAGGCAACTACTGGGGATGGTGATGAGGAGAAACTTTGCCTCCTTTTGGTGCACAGCAGCTCAGAGAGGAAGCAGGAGCTCCCTCCTTAGCCCAGCTCAGGTGCCAGCATCACTTTGGACCACAAATGTTCTCTGGAGTCTGCAGCTTCTGCTGCTTCCATCCCCACGTGTGCTGCCAAATCACCCCCGTGCCATGCCTTGTCTGTATGAGCAGCTTCCTGACCTTTCTTTCCTTCTCAGGCTCCAGGCAGGGGGGTGTGTGTGTCCCTGCAGTCTGCTCTCCCTCCCTCCAAGGCTGCAGCCCCAAACTGAAGAGGAAATGTGGCAAACACTAGTGGTCTGGCAGCCTTGGGGACAGGGGCTGCAGAATGGAGCAGGACTCCACCTCACCTTCCCTCACCAGACAAGGCACAAGCAGGGAGGTGAGAAACTCTCAGTGGTAGCTGCAGAAGCCTCCTGGACCTTCTTGCCCACCAGCCAGGGCCAGGGTTAACCCAGCCTGTGCCAAACCTGCTGCATGGCCAAAGCAGGGAAGAAGGTTGAAATCCTTTCATTAGATTAATGTGCTGTGGCATTTTAAATGAGGAAATATTAATGTGGAAATAAAAGGGATGTGCATGGGCTATTTGTCATTCCCCTCAGCCAGGCCATAAGGAAAGAGAAGGCTGAGGGAGAGCTGCTGTCACAGGAGTTTCCACTGCTCTGGGTTAACCTCCCCTCGAGGCTGCTGGGCCCTTGGGGTGGGCAGCTGGAGGAGCTGAGCAAAGCTCCTGGCACCAGAGAGTTGCCACAATGAGACACAAGGTTTGGGGGTCAGTGCCTAAACTGCCACTGCTGGAGATGAGGAGCCTTCCAGACAGTCTCTCCCTGCCCAAAGTGACTCACGTGTCCTGTGGGCAGAAGGTCTGAGGCTGCCCCAGGCCCCTGTGCTGCACTGCAGCCCCCACACCCCCCACCCTCACCTCCAGGAGCACTGACAAAGTTTACATCTTCCTCTTGTAGTTCTGACTTTCATTCTACTTTCTGCTGACTCTCTCTGATGGCACCACTCCAATTTAATTAAGTAAATAAATAAAGCGATTAATTTAGATGCCATGGACTCTTGTGTGAGCCCTCAGAGCACTCCTGGCTGCAGGCTGGGCAGCAGACTCCCCACTCCAGCTCACCCCATGGACCCCCCCCAGGACCCTCCCACTGTCAGACTGTTTCTCCCATGGGCTCAGCATGGTGCTGGACACATGGAGATCCACATGTGACTCTGGTATGTGGGTAATGAAGAGGGGCTTCAGGACATCCTTCATGCAAGGGGCCATCCAGGCTCCAGCAAGAGGCAGAGAAGCCAGACTGTGAGGTCAGGAGCAAAGCCACTTTGTGGATAGAGGGAAACCAAAAGACTAAGCAGCATTTTTTTTTTCCTCCCTTAGCTTTGATGCACAGCATTTCTTTAATAGAAGGCAGAGGACAGTGTGGGATAACTCTGTTAGTATCTAATTATCTCTGCTATTGACCCAGCACTCCCAAGCAGTCTGGCACAGTGTGGGATTTCTCTTTTCCCCTTAATATGTTCTTTCCAAGCAGCCATGAAATTGCCCAGCATTATAAACTTCCCTGCTTTGGTGGGAACTCTTCCTGCCTAGAAGCTTTCTGTGGGGAATAGAGACAAAAATGCTTCAGTGTGTCAGTGAATTAGGAGGAATATTCCTTCATCCAAAGAGTAAATTCATTTATCCTCTGCCTCCCTTGTGAGGCTGAAGAGTCTTTGGGAAGAGCACTCACAGCCCAGCAGCACAGCAAGAGATCAGTCTCTGAGGTGCAGGAAAAGAGATAACGCAGCTATATGGAGATAAAAGTAATTAAATTGAGATTCATGGATACAAAGAAAGACTAAAGAAGGTGCCTATCTGGTGATGAGGGCAGAGGAGAGAGATTGAGGACACCTGCATTCTCATCTCAAGCCTCCCTTTAATGTGTTTTGTGGCCCAAGGCAAGTCACTCGTTTCCCTTTCTTTGTTTAACCCTACCTTGAGATAAACCACCTGGCTAATTGACTCACTCTGCAGCATTTCTGAAGCTTGGAAAACGTTTTGAGGTCCCACAGGATTGCACTGGGGAGCCAGGACCAAGTCCATCTGCATGCACATCCCACAGAGCCCCAGCACTCAGCCCACAGGCCCACAGCTAGTGCTGAAGGGAGGGGAAAAAAGAAGATCAATATGATGGCTAATGGATAAAGAAAGGCAGTTTAATTGGGTGTTGTGTTTGATAAATTATTTGTAAAGTTAAGCACACAATGAAGGAATTGGAGGCCTGAGTGCTGGGGAGGTAAATGAGTCACCAGCACAAAGTGAGCCCAGATGATGAATGGTTCCAAGTGCCACTGTTTGCTAAACTGACAAGTCATCAGAAGCAAAACCAAAGCTGGAATATTTCCACTTGGGGCTTTATGTGTGTCTCCTTGTTTGGAAGAAGGTCTTTATCTGAGATGGGGACACAGGGAACAGGCAGAGGAGGAAAACAAGTCACTGCCCCTGCAAAGCTTAACATGAAAATAAAGCTTAAAGTGGAACCATTACACCAGCTTAAGTGAGACTCTGTTGCAGGGAGCTTTCTGCTCCTACAGCTGGATTAGAGTGTAAAGAACAACTACATGGATTTACATTTCAAATTAACTTTGGAAAAAAGTAGTCAGTTGATTGCCTCAAATCCATCATAGTCCTTTGGTCTCACATCTAAGCCCAGGAAAAAGCTGCTGTTACTAAAAATCAACTCCTTTGAGCCTCACCTAAGCTGAATAAACCTCAACACTGACACAATTTCCTTCCAAAATCTCCTGGTATTTATAAATTACTCCCATTCAGTTCCACCTCAGTGGTCACAGCAACAGCCTGGCTGGACAGTCATCCTCCCACACGTGTGTGTGGCTGAAAAATGAGGTTGATTTAGTGGGGCAACAAATGAAACCAGTGAAAAGAGATGCTGAGCTCACAAATGATCCTTTTAGAAAATGCAAAAAGATCCTTTCTCAGAAAGAACTGGGCAGAGACATGAGGTGGCAGCTTTCAGCATTGTGCTTTGCTGTGTCCTGAGCCAGAACAGGAGGCCCTGGGTATAGAATCAGAGACTCACACAATCATTTGGGTTGGAAAAGCTCTTGAAGCTGCTGCAGTCCCAGCCCAGCACTGACCCATAGCCCTCAGCACCTCAGCTCCACGCCTTTGGGATCCCTCCAGGGCTGGGCACTGCCCTGGGACAACTTCAGCCCATTTACTCTTGTTACTTGCTCTCACCTCCCTGCAGCCTCCTGTCAGGGAGGGCTGCTGTCTGCCCTCAGCCTCCTCTTCTCCAGCCTCAACACCCCCATGCATTCCCTCAGCCCCTCCCCAGCACCCTTGTGCTCCAGCCCCTTCCCCAGCTCGTGTCCCTCTGGCAGTGAGTGAGGGGTCAATGTATGCTGCAGGAGGCCCTGGGTATGCTCCTTAGCCTGTAATTCTAAGCCCTATTTACATAAATCTATCACAAAAGCAGGTGTGATGATGGTGGAGAACTTGCAGGGATAAGCAACCCAGCCTCAGTTTCTCTCCTCCTCTGCCCCTGCAGCAGTCACCTCTCCACATCACAACACCCTCTCCCCTAGAGTTGTCTCTCCAGCACCTTTGGCTGCTCTTTCTTCTCCATCTTCCTCCCTCCTTGCCCACAAGCCTCCTCATCCTCTCTGGGTGCAGGATCTCGGTCGATTGCATCCCTGAGAAATCAAACCAGGGCAGAAGCACCTTCTGCAGGCAGCAAAAAAGAGGTCAGCTGCCTCCCACCCAGGCCCCAGCAATTACAGCCACAGACTTTGGAACGAATGCAAGCAGTGCCTTGGTCTCACAATGACCAAGTCTGAATGGAAGCAGTCCCTGGCACCCTTTCAAATTGATTTTAAAGATGAACTCCCTTTAATCCTCCTCCCTATCTCATCCCCTACGTCGCTGATTCCTCATCAAACAGTTTAAATTAATTTGAGCCTGCAGTTCTGTACCCTGTTATCTTCCCCCCCCCATTTATGAATTTTAAATCAACTTGTTAACAACCTACTTAGTTGCATAATTCTGCTATAATAATCCATGCCCCTGGCTGATTGCATATTAATTCAGGAGATAACACGCTCAGCAAGCTCACAGCTCTGCTCTCACTGCTGCTGGTGGCCACCATGCCAGGAAAAGGCCTTTGTACAGACCAGTTGCCCACAGCTTTTTGGGCTACTGGTGCTTTGCCTCCTGCCCATTGCCCTTCAGAAGCTGGGGGCTGCAGTCACCAACCCAGCTGGCACAGGCAGGAGCAGGGATTTAGCACTGGCGGGGACAGTGAGGCACAGGATGGGTTTGTCACCGTGCCATCATCCCTTCCGAGCCCACACACACTGTCTCTATTCATCCTCACAGCCCAGAGGCTCCAGAGCAAGCTGTGATGCAGACGAGCATCGTCTCCAAGATGGAAACCGAAGATACAATCTATAAATCACTTCCTAAGGGTTATGATAATGGCTTTATTGATTAATGGGGGGGGGGGTAGAGAAAACATGGGGAAGCTCTGGAGGTCATAAATCCTGTAAATGAAGTAACCCTGCGTGTGCCAAGCTGTGGGAGCTGTGTGCTCAAGTCCCTGCGTGGCAAAGGGCTCACAGCCACCGGCACAGGGCACCGGCCCCAGGCTCCCGAGGGAAAGCTGCAGGGGCAGCAGTGCCCAGGCCCGTGGCTTTTCCCCTCGGCTCTGCAGCTGAAGGTCTCTCAGAGGAGTTGGTTGCTCTCATCTCCTCAGCTTCCCATCCCGCTCAGCTTTCATCCCCATCCCACTTCGCGTTGGTTCCTCCTCTCTTGTCCCTCTCAACTTCCCTGCGAGCAGCGCTGCAAAGCTCTGACCACGCTGTGCATGATTCTCCTTCCATGGGCACTTGCCCTGAGCGCTGATACCGATTTCTGCTGCTTTTTTTGTCCTTTTTCCTTTCAATTCCACACCTAAAGCACAACCTCCCATCACCTCCAGCAGCCACCGTTCCCCAGAGCACGGCGGCCAGCAGCGCCAGGGATTCACCCCCAGCTCCCAGCAGCTCTTCCCTCAGCCCTGGTGACTCTAATGGGTGTCCCCCGATGCTGGGTCCCTTCATTCCGGGGTCTCTTTGTATCACCCCCCCCCATCACCC
>WBNH01010235.1:37602-60753 GCA_013401255.1 Urocolius indicus
GGGATGGAGAGAGAGAGATGGGGAGCGGGGGGATAGGGAGAGGGGAGATGGGAAGCGGGGATAGGGAGCGGAAGATGGGGAGCAGGGGCTGGGAAGCGGGGGGATTGGGAGCAGGGGGATGGGGAGCTGGGGGATGGGGAGCAGGGGGGATGGGGAGCAGGGGGATGCTGGCCCCAACCACACAAACAGCCCCAGGCACTGACCATCTCCATAATTCCCACTGACCAGGTGCAGGATGATGGACAGGAGATGCTCCAGGGGCAGGAGCTCAAGGTTCTGCAGGGAACCAGAAAGGCAGGAGGGAGAAAAATGTCAGGAAGGGTGATGGGCTCTGCACCAGCCCCATGGAACCACAGCAGGAACATCCACAGGCTGTCAGACAAAGTGCATGGCTGCTCCCCCAAAACTGCTGCTGTTTACCCCAGCCTGCACACCCACACACATCCTATCAACCAACAGCTCTTCAGCCCCTGGCACACGGGCTCAGGGCTTTGCCACAGCTGCCAGGCCATACCCCATCCCCCTGCTGCCCCAGGGATGGGGTACTGAGGCCTTTCACCCCATCATACCCTTCATCCCGTACCCAGGGCAGCTGTGGGGGCACAGTTGGTGTTCTCCCTGGCATGTCACAGGGAGAAGAGGATGGGGAAGCTGCTGCTGTGGTGGTGTGCAGCTGCACAGGGATGGCTGAGCATGAGGGATCACGGAGCGAGATGAAGTGCTGGGAGCAGCATCACAGGCTGCAGCCACCCGTCCTGAGTGTCAGTGCCCTGTCCAGCTTACGATGTGCATTCAGAAATCATTCTAAGTAATTAGTAAGTTGGTATTCCAGGGGTGATATCCCATAATTAAACATAATGATTCCATAGTGAAGCAGGCATTTCAAGATAATGGCTTTGCTTTGCCTCTCATTTGGCGTCTATTAGATCCCCAGATGGGCTCAAAAAGCAGTTATTAGCACAAGTGTATTTCATAATTAGGTTTGTTCTGACTTGTAGGCTGCTCATTACATACTGAAAGTCAAACCTGATGAGACTTCATCTTTAGGACAGGACAAAACTAAAGTTTCCACTGATGGGAGATGGGAAAGGTTCTGACAGCAGCTGAGTCCCAGAGCAACGATGCCCACCCTGGTGTGTGCTACCTGCAGACACCTCAGCCCCAAACCTGCTCAGGGAAAGGCTTGGAGGCAGCACTGCTGCTTCAAAAAACAGATGGCCAAGGCTGAGGCTTGGGAAAAGTGTCTGCTGCTCTGCACCTCATCCTGACAGCACAATCCAGCAGCCCCAAGCGATGACGGGGACCCTGTGGCCTGGGACCAGCTCTGGGTCCCAGCTGGTACTTAGCAAGTCACTCCCTTCTACTGTTCCTTCCCCTTTGTGTGGGAAGAAACTTGGAAGAGAAGCTCCTAAATCATTTCACAGACAGCTTCATCTCTTCCCTTTAGCTCCTGTGTGAGGACGCACTTGGAAGGGGCTGCAGTGCTGTGACCTGCCTGCCCCAGGGCCTTCCCTGGGGACTGGCACTGTGGAAGGATGTGGCTTTTCCCCTTTTAGCTTTGCAGAGGGATGGGAGCGGTTTGGGACAGCACACGGTGCCAGGATGGGGATTCATGCCAGGATATAGCGCCTTAACTGACTTCTCAGCTGTTTCTTAACAGCAGAAATGGTTCTGGGTGAGACCAAGTGTTTTATTTTAAGATGTTATGAACTTATTAGTCCCTCGGTGCTCTGGTGCCTGGCCCTGGCCCTGGCCCCAACCACAACTGGCACCAGCTGCAGTGTCCTGTACAGCCCCATAAAGGATTGCCCCTGGCCTTGCAGGGAGCCCAGAGCTGCTCTTGGCTCTGCCCAGGCCACTCTCCTGCTGGCAAACAGTTCCACAGCCCACTGGGTACCCCTTGGGCTGCTCCAGCCAGCAGAGCCAGGAAGAGCTGGGGCTGCTCCTGGGACACTCACTGGCCACAGGACCAAGGTCTCGGCTGTCACCTCCCTCTCCCACCCCGCTGTGCTGGGGTGGATCAAGGGATTAACCTGCAAGATGTCTCTGGGAAAGGGATAATCACCAACCTGTTTGCTGCAGCCTCAGTTGAAAGCTGGGTAAATCTGCTCCCTCCATGCAGATAAAAGCAATGAAGATATCAGAGATGTGACACGCTGCAGTGTGGGACTTGACTCTTCATTACTGAGTCATCCCACTGCGGGATTGATTCCACTTTCACACGGTTTGCTGCAGTTCAAAGCCTGAGCAGCTTTCCCTTTGCATTGTCTGCAGGTGATCCCCAGACAGGCATCAAAAGAAGGGGATGATGGAGGGGTCAGGGGAGGCTCAGGCTCTGCACTCACACACGGCAGCAGCTCAGGCTCTGGCCTGAGGAGCCTCTGGACACCTCTCTGCAGCTCTGGATGAGGGTGGAAGGGAGGTGGGAGACCAGGACCACTGAGCTCAGTGCCTGACAGAGGAGATGAAAAAGAGACACTGATCTGTAGCTGCAAACAATTAAATTCACAACAGAATCCTCAGGCTCATTCTTATGCACAACACGTGGCCTCCAATTACATTTTAAACATGTTCCATTCCCTGTCTTTTCCCCCCTAATTTTCCACAGAAGGTAATTAGCTTTGTTTCTTTCTGTGGGTAATTAATTAATACTTTATTAATCATGGCCAGGATCATACTGTGGGGAAGGGTTGGGACTCGATGAGCTTAAAAG
Source organism: Urocolius indicus (assembly GCA_013401255.1). Taxonomy (NCBI): domain Eukaryota; kingdom Metazoa; phylum Chordata; class Aves; order Coliiformes; family Coliidae; genus Urocolius; species Urocolius indicus. Next base: position 40,316 of record WBNH01010235.1, read on the forward strand.
GGCTTTTCCAACCAAAAGGCTCCTGATCCCAGCCCCAGCCCCTCATGCCCCTGCACCTCCAGGTTGTTCCCCAATGCACCTGAATGATATGAAGACAGACAATCTGCATGAAGCAGAGCAAAGGTCTTGGGTCCACCCAGGGAAAAAGCCTGGGCAAAGTGCAGCAGAGTGTCCTTGATGGTGTTTGCAGTGAACACAGCCCGTCACCCCACGGTCACCACAGTCACTGTGCTGCAGCAGAGCATCACTCACCTCCCCCCCCCAACCCCCAACAGCTCCCTGACACCAGCCAAGGGCTCTCATTAACAGAATATAATGTGCAGTGAAAATAATTGATGAGCATCTTGTAGCAATTGATTATCTGTCTCCCATAATGCTGCTTTGCTCCTATGTGAAGGAGCTGCTGCTTTTCCCTGCAGAGCCGAGCACAGAGGAGCTGAGCACAGCCCTGGTCATGGCCATCTGCCCAGTCCTGCCCTTCTCCCCCAGCCTCAGGGATGCAGCAGGAGTGCAGGCAGGCAGAGAGAACTCTGTGCTGGGGCAGGAGCCAGCCCAGGGGGTCTGAGGATCATGGAATCATTTGGTTGGAAAAGCCCTTGAAGCTGCTGCAGTCCCAGCCCTCCCGTCACCCTGCCCAGCCCAGCACTGACCCCTGGCCTTCAGCTCCACGTCTTTGGGATCTCTCCACGGTTGGGCACTCCCCCAGCTCCCTGGGCAGCCTGGCACAGGGACTGACACCCCTCTCAGGGAAACAGTTCTGCCTCAGCTCCAACCTCAACCTCCCCTGGGGCAGCTGCAGCCCATTGCCTCTTGTCCTGTCATTCATTATTGGGGAGCAGAGCCCGACCCCCAGCTCCCTGCAGCCTCCTGTCAGGGAGTGTCAGAGAGGGCTCCTGTCTGCCCTCAGCCTCCTCTTCTCCAGCCTCAACACCCCCATTCCCTCAGCCCCTCCCCAGCACCCTTGTGCTCCAGCCCCTTCCCCAGCTCTGTGCCCGGCTCTGGCCACGCTGCAGCCCCTCAGTGTCCCTGTGGCAGTGAGTGAGGGGCCCAGCACTGAGCACAGCCCTGGAGCTGCAGCCTCCCCAGGGCCCAGCACAGGGGGACAAACATAGGAGAAGGAGGAAGGCTTCTTCCATGGGTTCCTCCTGCTCCTCAGCCACACACTAAGGGGTTTGGGTGATGCTGGATGAAGTGTCTCTGCAGCCACAGCTCCTGTGGCAGGGGAGGTGAGCACTGTGGGGCTGCAGCCATTCCCACACACACCTGCAGCAAGAAGGTGGCAACTGGCAGTGGTCACATAGATGGCACTGGCCACCCTACTGCCTCTCCTTGCCCCTGTCCCAGCCAGGGCAGGCACTCCAGGCTGGCTGTGGGACAGACTGGCTCTTCCCCACAGCCACCCTCTCCTCCCTGGCACGGAGCTCACCACAGCATCACCTCAGCTGAGAATCAGCAGCAGCTGTTTGCAGAGCAGCAGCCCTGAGCACTCAACCAGAGCTGCACACTCAGCACAACCCAAATCTCCCCCCCCCCCCCCCCAAAAAAAAAAAACCCTTGAATAAACTCCCCAGTCAGAGCAGGAGCCGGGCAGGGACCCAGATCCGCTCCTCATGCTTGTCACATGAATGAGCTCTGTGTCCTGTCTGTGCTCCCCACTCAGGGGATTGTGCTGCATTGTGGGCAGGATTAGGCCATTCCAGGGGGCTGGGAGTGCCTGTGTGTGCAGGGCTGTCCTGTGCCCTTCCTGCCCTGGCACCATGTGGTACCAACAGGCATCATTGCAGGAGCTTTCTGCCCCCATAGAAGTGGCACCCACGGGGCTGGTGTACACTGGGGCAGCCCCAGAGAGGAGGTGGGGGGGGTATGGAGGATGCCCCACTGGCAGAAGCTTCCCCAGCCCACAACCTTTCCACTGCATCTGCACCCACTCATCTCCCCAAAACAGGGAAGGAAGGAGGGCAGCTCCTCAGTTGGCAGCAGCTCCAGCCAGAGCAACTGCCTGGCTCCTCTGGGAGCCCCTGAGCACCCCCCAGGCCACTGCTCAGCAGTTCTGACCAACAGCCTCAGATGTTTGGGAAAACAAACTGCAGGGGAATTAGCTCCCAAGTATTTCCTCAATTCCAGCTGCTATGAAGAGCATTTCACTTGCTCCCCCCAGGGAGGAAGGAAGGGCCCTGGCGGCAGCGTGCCGAGGAAACCTCTGCGCTGCCCCAGGGGAGAGCTGGCTGCTCAGCCCTGCAACGCCCACCCTGCACCCCCACTGCCTCCAGCACCTCTAGGTCTGAGTGGGGAAGCACCCATGTCCCCCCACCAAGGGCTTTCTGTGGCCTGAGGCTGAGGTGATGTCTCAGCAGTTCCCACTCTGCTCTGGTTAAGCACTCTCCTGGGTTCAGCCTGCAGTGGCACAGACACTCTCACAACCCTTCCCTGAAGGAGCCAAGGGCTGCGTTGAGCATCCACCATCCCCTCACCCATCACCAGGGGCTAAAGCCAGGGCTCTCACCAGTTGCACCAAACCTTCCAAAGCTTATTCCAGCTCCTGGATTTATGTGCAGGCAACAATGAGAGGCTCTGAGAGTCCAGCACTGCTCTTATTACTTCCCAGTACTGCAGAAACCTTTGCTCACAGAAATAACATGACTAAACATAGTCCTGCTCCTTCTGCCAGGGAGGATCGGGGTGCAGAGCCAGCCCCTGCCACGGGATGAAGCTTGCTGCTGGGCAGAGTCCATGCCTGCTGCAGTGCCAGCCCTGCGTGGCACACAGCAAGGGCCCTCGTGCTCTGCCCTGACAAGCAGAACAATGACATGACTTCTAGACTGAGTCACTTTACAGCCTCAGAGAGGCCAGGAGCAGGTCTCTCCTCCTGAACCCACACACCTCCTTCCTTCTTTTCCCCTGTCCTTGCATGGCAGTGGATCCCAGAAGCAGTCCTGAGAGCCAGAACAGAGCTAACACCCAGCTCCAGACAGCTCAGCAGGGACAGGGCACGGAGGCCTCCCTTCAAAAACAGCCCAGGATTTACCACTGGAGTGTTCCCAGACAGCCAAGTCTAACAGCAGGAAATTAAACACAGGGGGTTTTTTTTCCCCTTAGAAGAGAAGCTGGCTCCCTGCCCCAGCTCTGCAAAGCCTCTCAGGCTCATTATGGGAAAGCCTGTGTCAGCCCAGGACAGGCAGGAGCTGAGCACATCCCTACCCACAGAGGGGTGAGAGACTCAGCCCCAGAGGTGAGCCCCCGAAAAGCAAAGGGGAATGGGAAGGGCTGGCAGCTTGTCCATCCCAACAAAAACAGGGACCAGAGACACAAACCTGTTACCCACAGTTGATGAAAACAGAATGGACTTGACCATGAGCATCACAGCTCAGCACTGTACAACAAAACCCATATGAAACATCCTGGCCTGCTTTCTGAGAGATTTACACCAAAACACAGCCCAAAGCAGCCCTGCAGCTGAGAGGGAGCAGAAGGAGAGCAGCTACAGTGCAGAGTCCAGAGGCTCCAGAGATAGTCCCACCACAAAAGACCTTTGTTTACCCCCTTGTTTGATTTCAGCCACAGCAGTAGCCCTGCTCGGCTCAGAGGGAGACAGGAGACAGCAGAGGAGTCTGCCCATCCCTCAAAGCAGACACTTCAGTGCACGTCCATCTCACAAGAAAGAGGGATCTCAAGGCTTTCCACAGGCATCAGGGGAAGAGAAACATCTCTAAAACCAGAGTGCACAGGGACACATGTTAGTGGCCATCCCAAACCCCAATCAAAGCCTCCTCTTGCAGCTGAAGTAGTGGGAAAGGAGCATCACACCTTTGTTAGATGGGAGACCCTGGGAGTGCTGGAGTGATGGGAGAATACCCAGGCTCTGCCAGAGCCCCAACTCACCTCTCCCCAAAGCTGACTCTAGACACACATGAGCTGGCACAAAGTGTGATTGGAGGAAAAGAGTTCAACATATGGTGAGTAAATTGTAAAAAATAAAACCCCAAAACAAGTTTATTTGAAAAAAACTCAGCCTCTTAACATCATTTCTGATCAACATTTACTAGAACTTGAGAGCCACGAGTCTGCTCCACGTAGGTGAGATATCTTCCAACACTAAAAAGTAAAAAATAAATACGTACAAATTCTCTCCTGCCCAGAACGTGTCCTAGATGTGAGGGGTTAGGCACCCACTGCCTTAAGATCTCAGTTGAACAGAAGCAAGTAAAAGAGGTTTCTCTAACAGATAAAAGAGCAAAAGAGAAAGCACAAGGGCTGGTCTCAGGGATGTACCATCACCACCCACACCCACCGCTCTGCCCAGGGCCAGGCACCCAACACACACCCCTCTGAAGGTGATTATCAGCACAGGGATGCTCTGGTGGAAACACACCTCATAACTGAGCTCCTGCACTTGTTTCACATCACCTAGTGATGGGATGAGAAGAGGCACTGCCAGGGCAGAGCTGGAGGGCAAAGGAGGGGAACCCTCAGTCCCTGAGCCCTCAACGCTGCCCAATACGAACCGCAGACGTCTTTCTCCAACCCGCATATCCCACGAGAGCACAGCTACAAAAGACAGGTTTTGAAGAACTACAGTAACTAAAGTGTTTTCAAAACATACCTAAAGACCATCTACAGAGCCAGGAGGCACCAGGCACGGGAGCCAAAGGCCCCCTTCTCTCCCTGCCCCATGCCTGGCCCCCTCCTCCCCTCCGCAGAGGGCCTGCAGTAAGAAGCGTGTGAAGCAGTAATTCATCTGGGGCTGGCCCTGAAGCCCATCGTGCTTCAACAAATCCAGTATCCTGCTTTTTATGGCTTTTTAACAACAGAACTCACCAGAACAGGCACATATAAACATCCACCCCCTCCCTCAATCCCCACCCCCGAGCAGAATACAGAGCTAAAGCAGGGTTTAGAGTTAAGGCTCATCCAGACTCAGCTAGATATGAAGGCTGTAAGGCACGTTATTAGTACATTCATGTTACTGTTAAAAAGCCAGACTATAAAAAGCCCCTTCCCTCCCCCGAGAACACACGAGGATACTGCCGTGTGTGAGCCCTGTTAACCTTTGTTGAACACAGATGGAAAGACAATTCAGAGCCTGGTTACAAACAAAAAAAAACAAAACAAAAAAAAAAAGAAACAACCAAACCCAACAACAAAACAGCAATAAAATGAACACCTGGTTGAAACACTTCTCACGGCGGCCCAGCGGCAGCAGAGCACTGTCCCAGCCGCCGCTCCCCCACAGCGGCACTGCCCCCCCGCAGCCCGGGCTCCACAGCCGTCCCTCACATGTGGCTCTCTTCCTCTTTGACACCATCCTCCGTGCTTTTCTGGGGCGAGGGGGTCACGTCGTTGTTTGCCTCTTTCTGCTTCTCGGCCTCGTCGATGTTGGTCTCCTCCTCCTTCCCTTCGCTCTTCGCTTTCTCCTCCGCCGCCTTCTGCTCCTTCGCCACCAGCCGGTAGTTGATGCCCATCCCGATGAAGAGGTAGATGCCAGAGACGATGAGGATGACCCCACAGGCCCAGTACGTGTACTTGTAGTCACCATACATGTCGTTGAGCCTCCCTGAGGGACAGAGAAGGGACAGCTTATTAGTGAGATCCTCCCAGAACTGCTCCAAGCTGGGGAGATCATAGAACCACTTCAGTTGGAAAAGACCTTTCAGATCATCAAGTCCAAGCTCTCCCCTCACACTGCCAAGCCCACCACTACCCCACGGCCCTCAGCACCTCATCTATGTGTCTTTGCAATAGCTGCAGGGCCAAGGACTCCCCCACCTCCCTGGGCAGCCTTATTTCAACACTTAAACTCTCTTCAGTGAAGAAGCTCAAGAGAAGCCCAAGCCCATCACTCTCAGCTTCGGGCTTTTATTCCTCCAGCCTGTTCCCCTCCCATTGCCAGAGCCTGAGTCCTCCACCTCCTCAGCCATACATACCTCAGATGCTGAGACAGTCTCAGGGCCCTCACACCCACCTCAGTGCTGAGGGGTACCCACAGCTTGAGGGGGGATACTCACCACTACTCAGTGAGCCCCTCTAAGAGCACAGCACACACACACATACCTAGCAGAGGTGGCCCCAGAAGCACAGGGCAGCACTCCACGATGGTCACCAGGCCGACAGCGCTGGAGAACCTCTGTGCTCCCACCAGGTCCATCAGGGTCTCGAAGAGGACAGAGCTGAGCCAGCCGAAGGCAAAGCCGAAGAAGCCGGCGTAAATGCAGAAGCCAGCGTAGCTGCTGGACATGGGGGCCAAGAGGTGACACACCCCGTTGTAAATCACAGAGATGGCAAAGAAGTACTGCACTCTGGGTCTGATCCACTTGGTGTTTGCCACCAGTCCCATGGAAGGCCTGGCCACCATGTCTACGAAGGCCAGGATGGAGAGCAGGAAGGCTGCAGACTCGTTGGCAATCTTCTTGCTCTTTGCATAATTGCTGAGGAAGACCAAAGGGGTGAAGAGCCCAAAGAACATGATCACGTTGCCTGACAGATAGAGCAAGAAGCCCCTGTGTGTGAACAGGGACAGGTCCAAGAACTTATTGATGGTCTGGAACAACGTGCTCTTCTCCTTCTTGCCTTTACCCCCGATGAGGTCTGTGCTGGTGTCACCATCATCCTTCTTCCCAGCCTTCCCGGTCTCCTGCAGCACATCCTTGGCAGCCTCTTTCTTCAGCTGGTCGGGTTTGGGGCCTATGGGTCGCATCAGAGACCCGGCCACGCAGCAGTTGAGCAGGAGCCCACCGAGGATGAGGAAGCTGCCGCGCCAGCCGAAGATGCCGAAGAAGAGCTGGTTGACAGGAGCCAGCGTGGAGAGGAAGACGGGGCTGCCCGCCATGGCCAGCCCGTTGGCCAGCGGGCGCTTCTTGAAGAAGTACTTGCCGATCATGGTTAAGGCTGGATTTAAGTTAAAGGCAAGTCCAAGGCCTGAAGGAGAGGAAAGAGGAGGAGCTCAAAGCTCAGCCATCCCCACAAGTCAGCTGGAGGGATGGAGGGACAAGTGGGGTTTCAGTTCTGAAGGTTTCATTGCTGTTTTGGTTGTGTCAACTCCCCAGCTGCACGAGCAGCACCCAGCCCTGGCTGTCAGCCCAGGGCAGCAAAGCCACACACAGGAACTGGGCAGCTGGAAGGGGAAAACAGCCCTGGCCTGTGACACACCTCACATTGACTGGCAGGACACAACCCAAGCCCCAGGCAGGAACAACAGATGCTCTCTATTCTCAGCACCAAAGAACAGTCCTGTGCAGTCACTAGATTATGGTCTCTGTGTTATGTCACCAGGGACATATCTTACTAGAATATAGAATCGTAACGTTGTTTGTTGTGGCTGGAAAAGCCCTTGGAACTGCTGCAGTCCCAGCCCTCCCCTCACCCTGCCCAGCCCACCACTAACCCCTGGCCCTCAGCACCTCAGCTCCACGCCTTTGGGATCCCTCCAGGGCTGGGCACTCCCCCAGCTCCCTGGGCAGCCTGGCACAGGGGCTCACACCTCTCTCAGGGAAACAGTTCTGCCTCAGCTCCAATTTCAGCCTCTCCTGGGACAACTTGAGGCTCTTTCCTCTTGTTCTGTTATTTAGTTACTGAGGAGACTGACCCACACCTCACTACACCCTCCTTGGAGACATCTGTAAGGAGTGACAGGGAACAGACATCAGGATTTATGCAAATTCCCTGTTCATTACTGGGTGCAAGTTGCTCCTCTGTTGCAGCCCATCAGGGCAGAGCCATCACTTACCCCCCACGACCCCAACGCAGAAGTAGAGCTCCTCCACTGTGTTGCAGAAGGAGGCTGCGATCAGCCCGCAGCCCGACAGGCACCCGCCGGCGATCATGATGGGCCGACTGCCGTACTTGTTCACCAGGACACTGCTGATGGGCCCTGGGGAGTCCAAGGAAATAGGGGCAGAGATGTGTTATCTTTGCACAAGAGCCAAGGCAGATGCACAGTGGAGGTTTATCACCACAGGCTTCCAGCTTTTGCCCAGTGACACTTCACCCAGCGAGGGAACTGGGGTAAGGGGAAAGGACAGAAGGATCAGAGGCAGCTGGAGATAAGAGAGTGACATTTGGCTAGAGAACAGAGAGATGAGGCTTCTCTCAGCAAGCTGCCTTCTAGGGGCTAAGCCAGGAGCTGTCTGGGCACCAGCTGCCCCTCAGGGACAGAGGCTTGGGACAGGGTGAAGGCCCACGTAAGGCTCTGGGAGCCTGTAGCCATCCAGCAACCACACACCAGGGATTCAGCAGCAAAGCAAGTGCACAGTAACTGCCCATCTCCAGCAAGAAGCTTCTTATCAAGGCCAAAGCTGTGAAAAAACACATTTGATGGGCACAAGCAAAGCTCCCTGAGGGCTCCTGGGTGGAGCAGACACCATCGGGTGAAGGGGTGCTTCTGTTTTCACTGCTGCCCCTAAGGCAGGAAGAGCCCAATTGCTCTGCACACCAGCCTTTTAAGTGCTTCATTATCAAGAGCTGTAATCCAAAGCAAACAGTGATTAGATACTGCAAAGCATGCTCTACAGATACTAAAATGTATTTAAATAAACTGAATGGCCATCCATTGAATATTAACAGACCCAGTTTTGCCATTAACAGGTAGCAAGGTTGTCAACATGTTATTCCTGGGTCCTCAGACACTACTTGACCTTTTTGCCTAATTTAAACAAAGCCTGGAGAAGGTTACAGAAGCCCTGCTGCTGCAGAAGCTCCCCCCAGCATCCTGCTCTCCACAGCCAGCATGATGCCTACATGTCAACCACAGCAGCCTGTGCCAGCCTCTCTGAGCTGATGCCACGAGCAGTCAGGAAAAAGCCACATCCCTGGTCCCACACAAGGCAGCAGGAGGTCCCAGAGGCTGTCACATCACCCAAGCCCCACATGCTTCCCCCGCTGAGAGCTCAGCATTTTGCAAAACTTGGACCTTGAACCCAAACGTGATGCCCCTGGACAGAGTCTAAAGGCAGCCTTTCCTTTGGGAAATCCAGCCCAGAGCAGCAGGCTCCAAGGGCAGTTAGCAGGAAGCCACCCAGGTGGGCAGCACTGTGGTCCCTGGTGGCAATTGCCACCCTCCTCTTTCTTTTCATTAAAAGAAGAATTCGTACCCACTCCTATCTTATAGATTCCTATGAAGCATTTCTGACCAGATGTTAGCTGATCTATTTTGATCATTCATGCTGTTAAAGTGTCAGTAATGGAACCAGAACCCTCCCTAATCCAAATGTGCAGCTGAGGAAGGGCCACTGGAGATCATTCCACCCACATCCCCTTATGGTGGCTGCACAGGGCAGCTGCTCTGCAGGAGCAGCTGCAGGACATGCTGCTCCACCACCCCCAGCCCTGGCCAGGACAGAAGCTACCTCAGCTTCACAAGATAGCATCAGCTCAGGGGATTCTGCCAGAGCACAAGCTATGTTTTTTTGCCTCCAAGCAGGCACGTAGTTCCAAGTATCTCAGGGTAGAGTAAGATGCACATTGGGAACCTCCAGCACAATGCAGACCCTGCAAAGGGTGTGGGCTCAGGCTGCAGGAGCCCTGGACCAAGTGAGTGGCACGGTGGCAGTGTTCCTGTGCTCTAGTAGCTGGGAGATGCACCTGGGCAGGTCTGGGGCACCTTCAGCATCCTTATGGACAAGCAGTTAAGGACTAGTGAGCTGCTGGGATTTAATGGCAACAGTTCAAGGGGAGCAGGAGAGACAGTGCCAGAGTGGAGAGAAAGAGGAACGAGGGACAACCCCAGGACTGGATGGAGGAAGGTGCTCTGAACCCAGCTGCCAAGCAGCTCCAGGCAGTGCCACCCCCACAGGGCGCCCACAGGAACCAGCTCTGAGCTATTAAGAGAGGAGGAATGGCCCAGATTGAGTCTCATTAAGGCAGTTACATGGTTTACAAGCTTGTTATAACATCAGAGCAGGGAAATGTGCCGGTCGCCTCGCTGGCTGATCGAGGACAAAGCAGAGCCTGTTCCCCCCAAGGAAAAGCCTCGTGCTCAGCCAGTGCTGACGTCAGCTCCGTTGGACGCACCAACACAACGAGGACGTGGGCAGGTTGCCAGCTGGGGATGGCAGTGGCACAGGCTCTGATTTGCCTCTAAAGTGGTCACAACAGGCTCCCCATAAGAGTTTCTTTCAGCTGTGCGACCCAGGGCCAAGCTGTGTTTGCAAGCGGGTATAAGATAATGGGGGCTTAGAGCCTTGCAAGCCAGGAGCACATCACCCCCCAGGGAGCACTCTGCCTGCTCCTCACCCGTTACAGGCAAGCAGTATCTGAAAGCTGGGGGAGGGGAGCTGCTTCAGTTTAAGTAGTTTTGCTTTATTCTGCTCATGTCTCTATTTCCAGCACACTTTGGCATCCTCAAAAAGCACAAGCTGCCTACAGCACCAGCAAGGTTTCAGAGCACTCCAGAGCACAGCTGAGACCAGAAGCAGGACAGAGATCCCTTGACAGAGCCACTGTTTGCTGGTTTAATATCAAATGTTAAAAACTTGGTCTTATCTACATGAAAGAGACCCTGTGAGGGGGGCTCCTAAGTGTGGCACAGCAGCTGCCCAGCCTTCAGAGGGGTGCTGGGAGCAGACACAGCGTAACAAGGACAAGGGCAGAATTACACAAGTTGTAATTCCCTGGAAAGCTTTTCCTCCCAGCTTTACAGAGGAGGACAGATTAACCTGGTTTTCTGCATTCTGAGCATTAAATAGAACTTTTCGAGCAACTTCTTTCAAGTCAACTCAGAGAAGTTTTGCCCTCACTTCAGGAGAGAATTCCAACTTTGCTAAAACTTTTGGTTGGTTGTCACCACAGTGAGGTGCAAATGATCAGACCCAGCAGCAGAGCACCACGAGCACACGTCCTGCTGCCTCCAGTCCACTTACCTCCTGCATACATAACAGCCAGCATGATGGAGGAAATCCAGGAGACCTTGCTGCTGGATGCATTGAAGATGACCTCAATCTCTTTGAAGAACACAGTGATGGATTTGGGGAAGGCATAGGAGAACCCGATGGAGATGAAGGCTCCGATGACCACGGCCCATCCCCATCCTCCTTCGGGGGGAGTGTATCCCACGGGGCCTCCAATGGCCGGTGGCATCTTGAACCAAAGTGGTGATGACTCAGTTTGGGTTCAAAGATCTGCAAAGGACAAAGTATCACCTCAGCTGAAAGCAGATGGCTGAATGCCCTCTCCCTGTCGTGCAATAGCACAGCTCGAGCCATGCTGTGCCAGCCTTGCAACCATCAGTGCCCCACATCTCCAGGAGAGCTGGATCACTCAGGGCCATCCTGAAACTCATACTCAGCTTGTGACTGGCCTTTAAGAGCCTTGGCCAGCAGGAATTTATAAGCCACAAGTTTAAGGCATGATAGCACACCCTAAACTGAAAAGGGCACAGAATGTCCTTGCCAGCAGCAGACAGGCCTCAGCAGTGAACTAGCAGTGGACCCTCCTCTAACAAAAAGGCTACCACAGGTTTGAGGAAGGCACCCAAGAATAAAAACAATTCACCTTAAAAGCTAAAAAACCAGAAGGGATTAGAAAACAAAGTAAATGGATAAATGCTATCCATGAAGTGTGGAATCCCCTTAGAGAGGCTGAGTTGGAGCAATTTGGAGACTGGCAGGATCAGACTGCTCCTGCATCCCCCATGCTGCAGCTGCTGCACAGCTGGATCACACATCACACCCTGGAGCTGTGGTTACTCAAGAAATAAGGCTGCTGTGGGCATGAGAGTGCAGCACAAACCATCCCAGGGAGGAAACGCAACCATAGCAGCTGCTCACAAACGTGGGTTACAATATGCAAAGCAGCAGGAATCCCTGCAGTCCCCAGAACTCCTGTGTGCCCCTGCAGACTTCAGAAGACACTTACTGATGCCACACGGCCCTCCAAGGCCCCACAGACATCCCCCCTCCCCTATTAAGCACCATCAGCCAAGGGCAGGGTAGGGGGAGGTGTCAGTGAGATGCAGGTTTGCCTCTTCTCTCAAGTAATGAGAGATCAGACAAGAGGAAATAGGCTCAAGTTGCCCCAGAGGAGGTTTAGATTGGAGATTGGGAGGAATTTTTTCCCTGAGAGGGGTGTCAGCCCCTGTGCCAGGCTGCCCAGGGAGCTGGGGGAGTGCCCAGCCCAGGAGGGATCCCAAAGCCGTGGAGCTGAGGTGCTGAGGTTAGTGGTGAGCTGGGCAGGGTGAGAGGAGGGCTGGGACTTGATGAGTTTGAAGTACTCTAATCAAAATGATTCTATATTTTTAGGATACCAAACTCCTTTGCCAGAGCTACCCCTCCCCCTGCAGCTCTGCTCGCCTGTTCAGGTTCCCACTTGAAGGAAAAAAAGCTCCCTTTGAGCAGAAGAGCTTTCTCCAGACTCCCCCGGGTCACACCAGGCACAGTGACAGCTCCACAGCCAAGCTCTGGCTCAGAGAGGTGCAACCTCCTATTTATAGCACACGACCGTTGAGGCTCGCAGTGATTACCATCTCTTCCAGGGATGCCAACATGTACCTGGCACGTCCCCCCGTGCCCTCAGCACACCACACACACACACGGCACCACCGGCAACCGCCTTGTTTCTCACTCACTCTGAGTCATTTTGGTGTCTGAGATGAGGATCCAAATGGCCTTTCTGAAGCACAACTCGGTGACCTGGAGCCACAGGGAGCCCCTGCTCCTACCTGGCACAGGCAGCAGTTACCTGATCCAGCCCTGGGTATGCCAGAGCCACTTGGACCTGGATGCACTCAGGTGATGCCTCGGTCCCACACGGGGCCAAGAGTAAGTGAAGCACAGGAGGCTGGTTTCAGTAAAGCCACCAAGACTGGTTTAGCCCAACCCAGACACTGATTTTTCTCACTCGCAGAGTATTTCCCTGCATCCCAGCCAGTGCAACACATGACCATCACGAGCAGATCTGAGCCACCACAAGGCACAACAAAGGAATCATTTACAAGATGCTGCCCTGGGCACGTCCACAGCTGAACTCTGCCCAGGAGCCAGCTGAGCCCATTTCCTCTCCCAGACCCCCAGGGACCACAGGCCTGTCGAGGAGCCCATTTGACACCAGAGTAGCCCATTCAACACCACACCAAGCCCATACACTCAGCAGTCGAGGAGGAAAGTGGCACAGGGCCTCACCACATGCCCTTGGCCTCCCAGTACTGGCAGCAGCCCACCCACCCATCATGGTCTTTATGAAAAGCTGCAATTGAATGAACACTTAAACATCACTTCCCTGCACAGGCTGCAGAATGCAGTTTCCAGTCAGCTCTTGCTTTGAGTCATACTGAGCTTTCATAGCATTCGGTGAGCTTCAAAGCATCATCTTAACTATACACTGATTGGACTGAAACGTTTAAAAGATGAGGCTACCAGGTGCTGGCAAATAAAAAAGAAGCCACCAGCAAGGACTACAACCTACTTTGGGGCATTAATTACAATTACTGGCAATAAAACCCATCCAAAGCAAACAGCTTGATGATGAGGTGCTGGGGATTTTTGCCTTTTGCTCCCCAGACACACGCAGGTTTAATTCTTCCACCACTCCCCAGGAGTTAAGACTGTACCAAAATTACTGTGGCTTAGTTCATCTATTTGCTCTCTCCCTGTGAGCAGCATTCCTCCTCCTGAGGGTACTCAGGTGGCATCTCCCTCTGAAATAAAAGACTTCTGGCGGGTTAGACATGACCTCTCTTGCATTGCAGAAGCAGAGTGAAAAACCTTCAGACCATGAAGCAAGATTCCCAAAGCCTGATGCCAGAGGGTTTACATGATGAATTCTGCGTGCCACAACATTTTTCCCCTGACTCATTGAAAATCCTTATTAAGAAAGACCAGTTTTAGAAAGCTCTTCCTTCAACTGCACTAAGGCTTCTTGCTGATTTCCTCCTTACCCCCACACACAAGTAGTTTCAAGGGCAGAGGGGAGGGGCACATGTAAGGCAGCCAGTTCAATTGGAAAGTTTCCCTCCCCTTTGCAAAGAGGGGGGGGGGGAAAAAAAAGAGCACCACCCAGAATATAGTTATGGCATTTACAGCTCTGCTTTGGAAGAGCTGCAACGTGTAAGACGTGTTTGGAAATCCAATTCACAGCTGCCGAGCAGCCAGCTCCAGTTTGCCCTATTAGGATATAAAGCAACCATATTTGCAGTAATTAAGACTGATGAGACCAAGTAATGACTTTAAGTATCACATCTGCTCCCCGTAAACTGTCTTGACTAATCCACAGGAATGGGTAGCCTACAGCAACCCTCCTCTTCACAGCAGTTGAGAGCAGGAGTTGAGGTTTCTTGGGCAATGGGGACTGTATCATCCCAAAAAACTACATCCCTCAGAAGATTAAGACCTTTTCCATCCCCTCGGTCCTATGCACGAGCACCTTTATCCCTTCTCCAGAGGGACTTGGGACATCGAGACTTTGAGACATTTAGTTACATAATGCAGCAAATTGCTGTGCTTTTAAAAGCCCTGGATTGGCAGCACTCCAGAGCAGACAGACAGAGGCTCACTTTTATACAGTGCTGCAAACACCACAAAGTATTTCTGGGGCAAATCCTTTACAAAAGAGCCCTCACGCTGCTCTTTTTCGGGGTCAGAGGAAGAGGCACATCCTTCACCCACACAGGGGGCTGTGCCCAGGCACCACATGTCTCTGCCTCCCCTCACACATCCCTCTCTAGCTCAAGGCTTTCCTACTTCTGGCACACACTCACTTTGCAAAGCCTCTGCCACGGAGCAGCTGGGGAAGATGAGGCTGGCGAAGGACAGGCAGCAGAGCCCCAGCTTCTGCTGCTCCAGCCCATCACCACCCCAGAGTTCATTCCTCTTCAGAGGACAAAGTCCATGATGGCTCATCCCCAGCAACATTGCAGGGGGCTGCCTGTGCTCCTGGGCATTTGCTCCTCCTGCACTCTCCCAGCTCCAAAGTGGGAATGCCTGGAGTGGGATCTCAGCAGCAGCACAATCACCAGGGATGTCCCTGCTGAACAATGGCCCTTTGGGCTCTTTGTGCTTTTGCCAGCAGGACTCAGCCTTTGGCCAGGTAGAATGGGCACAAAGCACCAGAACCTGCCCTCTGACGAGACTCCTGCCTCGAGCCACTAGCAGAAGAGAGGGATGCAGGATGATGCCAGTGCTCCCCAGGAGCCTGGCAAGTACCTGTTCCCCCCTACCTTGTCTCAAAGCATTATCCAAACGAGAGCCTTGAAACACCTCTCCCCAAGACAGCCTCCCCAAACTCAGTTCACAGCAACAGACTCTTTCAGAGCTCAAGCACAAAGCCATAAACACTCCCACAGGCCACTTCTCCATGTAGGTTGCCACATTCCCAGTGTCCCTTCTGGTCCCTGAAACTGAATGAGGATCTCGTATTAACTTCTGGGGAAACGGAGATGCTGGCAACTGTGAGCTGCTTACAGCCAGTAACACTTTCTAGATTCAAATCTGGCCTTTTTTATGGCCAGAAGCAAGCTGAAATAGAGATTGTTATGAACTAAGGAGACAGCTCTTCCAGCAGTTTTAAGCAGGTTTGCAGCATTAAGTGCTGAGTCGTAGTTGCAGCGGGTGCCCAGAGCCTGGGTTTAACCTGGCGGCACACAGCCTACGTGACTCCCCAAGGGAGCAGGGCCTCTGCACCAAGACAATGGTCGATTGAGGTCCCGCTCAGCCCCGCGGCAGCCGCTGGCAGGGTGAAGTGAGGTCAGCAGCTCACACAGGGTTTGCCTGGGGCTGGGCAGCCCGCACGGGGGTGAGCTCTAGAATTTTGCCAGAAGCCACGGGGCCTGCTCAGCACCTCTTGCCACTGGGCTCGGCTTGTGCACCCTCAGACGTGCCCTGGTCTGCCAGCCCCATGTGCTCACCCAGACAGGCAGACGCCATAGGGCACAGCTTCTGCCCTCCTCCACCTCCCGGCTGCACCCCACTGCAGACACGAGCCCCAGCCTGCACAGGCACGGAGTGGCTCACTCATAGAATGGTGGGGTTGGAAGGGCACTGCAGAGCTCATCCCGCCCCAGCCCCTGCTCCAGCAGCTTCCCCTGGCTCAGGGGGCACAGGAACGTGTCCGGGTGGGATTGGAAACCTCCTGAGAAGGAGCCTCCACACCCTCCCTGGGCAGCCTGGGCTAGGGCTCCCTCACCTCAGCACCAAAGGACTTTCTCCTCCTGGAACTTTATGTTCCAGCCCATGTCCGTTACACCTTGTCCTATCGCTGGACACTACAGAAAACAGTGTCACTCCATCCTCTTAACACCCACTCTCTAGGTATTGATCAGCATTGATAAGGTTGTCCCCCCCAGCCTTCTCTTCCCCAGGCTGAACAGCCTCAGGGCTGCAGCCTTTCCTCCTCACTCACATCCCCTCAGCATCTTGGTGGCCCTGCACTGGCCCCTCTCCAGCAGTTCTCTGTCCCTCTCGAGCTGAGGAACCCACAACTGGACCCAGGACTCCAGATGAGGCCTCAGCAGGGCAGAGTAGAGGGCAAGGAGAATCTCCCTTGACCTGCTGCCCACACTCTTCTTAATACATCCCAGAATGGCACTGGTCTTCTTGGCCACGAGGACACATCCCCACAGCCAGATGCCTTCCCTGGACACTCAACATGGAGCCCTCAGGCAGCCCAAGAGCCCCTCAGCCACCCAAAATGTCTCCCAGTGCCACAGCCGCAGCGCACACACTGTGAAAGGCTGCGAGGTGATTTCTGCCTACCAGACAGATAGAAACTCCTGTCCTGGGCTACCATGTCTGGTTATTAACACCAGTGAAGCTCAGCCCAATCTGAGGAAAGACCAGGCAAGTCAAGCTTCAGCTATCAACAAGACCAAGGCAGAAAGCCTGGCTTATTCCTAGGCTACAGCCTGACCATGGCTCTCCCAAAGCCCTCTGATCCAAAACCCTGAGACAGTAGGCTTGCAGGTGGATTACAAGAACATGATGTGATACAACTCTTTTGGGCATCCCCCAGGCTCAAATCAGCTTCAAGGACAGCACCCACAGCCCCTTCTCTGACCAGTTCCATGGGAAGATGCCTCATCCCCAGGTAGCAGGGGCTGGCAGCTGCCCATCACAGCCATATCACACCCCAGGGAGCTGCAGGGCTGACAAAAGGCCTTGCTGAGGAGTTTCACTTGCAGATTTGCAAGGACTCATCCAAAAGGCATAAACTGAACAAACACAGCTCTTACAGTACAACCGTTCCCCAGCTCAGAGGTCCTGGGGACAGAGGAAAGGTATTGCTGGTGATACAATCCCAGACTCTGCTCGTGCTCCTGTTTCTAGGGGAAGGGCTTCCTCCAAAAGCCAGACAATCCCCAGCTCTCAGGAGGGGAGGGTTTGAAAAGCCCCACTCCAAGCACATGCCATGCTCTGACAAGGCGCAGAGCCAACCCTCCTCCCTGCACCAGCGGTGCTCAGGAACGCTCCTGGGACACTCCGTGCTCGCCAGGAAATCCTCAGAATGAGAAAAATGTGGTACAGAATAGCATCAGCATTCCTTCATCAAACACCAGCCCCGCCAGCCAGGGATGCAGCCACGCCAGGTTTCATGGCAGAGCGGGGTAGCAAAGAGGCTGCAAAAGCCCAGAGATCAGCAATCACAGCCCAACTGTAGCTTCCACTCTCTCCCCTGAGAGCAAGAGTCTGAGCTGCCTTTGCTCTCTGGCACCACCAGGTTATTACTTTGTTAAATCCTCCCCCAAAAAAAAACAGGGAGTAGAGGGGTGGAGATGGGAGACCCTCAGCACTCAGGTGCCTGCACTTCCAGGAATTAACTACAGCCCCACACGAATTTTCTTTGGCTGTAGTACAACTCCACTGCAGCAGCTTTAAGGGCACATTTGAAAGTGAGTCATGCAGAGGACTGGTGAGAGGCTCCAGCTTTCTTAAGGAGGCTGTTATAGGCTGATTCCACAGAAGGGAATAGGAAAAGCCATAAAAGCACAACAATGAGTTAAGCACCACAGTCTTTAATGAGATGCAACTCACCATCCTTTAGCCTACGTGCAGCTTTTCAACTCCTCATAAAGGATACACAAAATGATAGCGCAAGTCACCGGGTATTTTCCACCTTAGCTGCCAGATAAATCCTGCCAATGGTGTGAGAGAGGAGCCAAAGCACACCAACCCATTCACACCTTTTTCAAGAACCGCCTCCAGGAAAGGGTCAATGGACACTTAACGCCTTTGCTTCACCGGCACAGGCATCCCTGGGAGGTTTGAGGTACTCTAGCAAAATACTTCTTTGTCATCAAGAGATCCATCACCCCAATTATTGTTAGGCTGAGAAAGTCCTTCCTCACCAAACTCTTGCCAAACAGGAGCTCTGAGGGTTTCTCTATATCTCAGAGGCAGAGTCCACACCTACCCCCAGCACACACCAGCTCTTCCAGCTACGGCCCATTTCTCAGCCCTGCTCCTTTCCTTCTAGACACAGCCAAGAAACCCTCAGAGCAAAGGCACCCAGGAGAGTCAGCCAGCACTAAATTACCTCACTTAGCATGAAAATAGGATGCTTGAGCACCACAAAAAAGGCTTAAGGCTGACAGAAAAGCACAAAAACAGTATCATTACATTTCAGGTTTCTTGTGATGCAACTAAAAAAAAAAAAAAAAGCCATCTGTTTTTCTCAGAAGAAACTTAAAAGCCCCAAAACATCAATAACCCTTGTGTGAAGTGCCCAACCTCACAGGGCAGGGTGTGAGCCCTGCCAAAGGGGCTATGCAGCAATTTACCATCACAGGCAAAGACATAAATCCTCACTGCAGGCTCAAGTTATCCACAATTCCCTTCTGTTCCTCCTGTTCCTGCTCATCCCCTTATCTCAGGTCAGCTTCCAAACCCACAAGCGTTGGTTGCTCACACTTTGGTGACGCACTCGCACACCCCTTGCCTGCAGGCCCCTGGCCTGAGCCAGGACACCCACCCTGCATGAAGCAGCCTGGCAGCACATCTGCTGGGATGAGTGAGCGCTCCACAACAGCCCAGTTGCCAACCCCTGCTTGGCAACTCATCCTGGGGCTAGCAAACACCAGCCAATGGGCCACCAGGCCTCAGCCAAGGCAATCCTCAGGACTCCAGGGCACAGAGAGGTCCCACTGTGCTCAGGCACAGGGAAACATTTTGCAGCTCCAGGCGCATCTCAGCAGCTTCTCAGTGCTCCAACGGTCCCAGACTCCCGCTAGTGATCAGCACAAGATCTGACCAGCTGGGTGACCCGTCTGAGGGCTGGTGAATGCCTCAGCACATGTGCACCGTGAACCTTGGTGTGTGCAGTCTCTTCCCTGAGCAATGCAAAAGCACCTGTGGTGCTTCTCCTGGGGCTTGAGCAAGGGTCTCACTCTCGTACACGGAGCCCAGCAGAGGATCACACAGCTAGAAAAACCTCAGCGACTGACCCACCCAAGTGGCTCCGAGTGCCAGAGATCCCGCTGCAGAGCATCTGCTCAGAGGAAACACCCGAGGGCTGGTGTGAAGATCCACGTGGGAAGTGGCATCTCGACGTGGTCCCCAAACAGCCGGGGAGGGCTCCAGCAAACACCTCCAGGCAGGGAAAGGCAGAGCCCCCCTCCCAGCCCCGGCACCGCACACCACACGCTCGGCAGGACACGCGGTTCCCACGGACCTCGGGCTTAAGAAACCTCCCCGGAGTTCCCTCTTCTCTTATCGGGTGCCAAACACTCGGGTTAATCGCCTCTTCCCCCCAGCACTCGGCCGCTATCGGGGACCCGCAAGACGGTGCGAACGGAGCCTCCANGGCCCCGCGGGAGGTCACCGGGACAAGGGCGCGGGGCAGGCGGCAGCGCCCCGGCGGGACCCGACCCCCGCGGGCGGAGGAGAGATGGAACGGGGTCGTGAGGGTGACTGCTCACGCAAACCGCGTGGCTCCGGGATCCTCACCCACGCGGCAGAGCCGGGGCAGGAACAAAGCCCAGGACACCCCCCCCAGTACCGTGTACCCCCGGGATGGAAGCGCCAGAAGGCCCGAGCGGCAGCCCCAACCCCTCCAGACCCACGTGCAGCGGGGGACTCTCCGGTCCGGCAATGCCCACGCGTGACCCGCCAGAGGTGCGGAGCGCACACACCCGCCGCCAACAACGACCACGGGCACCCAGGACCTCCCAAACCCGGCGGGGAACGGCGATCCCAATACTCAAGGACTCCAGAACCACGTGCAAACTACCGGAGCCCGGAGACTGTGCCCCGGGGCACCCACTGCAAACCAAACCGAGCCGAACCGAGCCGAGCCGAGCCGAGCCGAACCGACCCCGCGGCCCCATCCCGGTCCCGTCCCGTCCCGCCACGTGGAGCAGCAGCAGCAGCAGCAGCCGCAGCGGCCGCCGGGCCCTACCTGCGCGTGCCGCCGCCGGCCGAGTGCTGCCGCCCCCGCCCCCGCCGCTATAAGGGCAGAAGGGCCGCGCGCACGGAGGGGCGGGAACGGGCCGGGATGGGCCGGCGGCCGAGCACCGCCCCCCCCCC
>WBNH01010235.1:61017-79760 GCA_013401255.1 Urocolius indicus
CCCCGTGACCCCCTCCCACGCGGCCGGCTCACCCGGGTGTGTTGCAGCTCGTGTGGCTGCTGCGGGAGGGTTTCAGGTTGGATGGAGGAGGCTGTAAAAGGGTTTCTGGTTAAAACAACCATCATCTCTTCAGCCGCCTGACTGCTGCAATTTACGTGTTCACCACAAAATTTCTGCCTGTTGCTAGCCTGAGCTGCCAGGCTGCTTCTCCACCAAGGCAGTGACGTGCACTGCCGGAGGTGGAGGGGGGGTGGGGGGATGTTGCTGGTGTCTCTGTGATTGTTACAGCCGGAGCTACAGCCTGACTACAGCTCGCTGCCCCACACAGCCCCCGGCTGAGAGCTGGGGACCAGCTGGATGCTGTTGGCATGCTCACGATTTCGGTTTTGAAGGGAGTAGAAGGGCCCGGGTTTGCCGTGCCCAGCACCTCGGGGTGCAGAAGAGGCCTTTGCTGGACGTGTGTCCCCATCCCAAGCAGAGCTCAGCACCCTCTGGATGCAAAACCCCCTGCAGCACCCATGCATGGAGTGCTCATCATTCCCCACCTACCAAACGCTGCACACAAAGCCCGTTACCTGGGAAGGTTTTTTCTTGTCTGCCACAGCCTAATGGCACTAATTATCTTCTGGGTCGCATTGTCTAATGCTTTAATTTGGTTTAGAGCTGAAAGAAGTGTGTGGTGTAGTTCAAACCAGAGCTAAAGGGAGGGAAAGAAGGGAAAAGGCAGTGACACTCCACAGATGGAGCCGGCAGCAGCTGCAGGGGAGGTGTGAGCTTTCTCATATCAAAGGAAACCACTGCTCCTGGTCCCAGGGAGCGTGTTTCTGGGTGTGCTCTGTGCATGTCGAGGCACTTAATGGACCAGGTGCACTTGCATAAAAGAAGACCTGGGACTACAACAAACTCATTCACCCACTTCTGAGGCCAGACACCCAAGAGCGAGTGGGTGGGAGGTTTTCTCGGTGTGTCTGTTTCTCTGTGCCTTACCAGGGAGAGGTCAGCACTCTGCTTTGCTTAGACAACAAGATGAATAACAATTTAAAAGGGCAATTTTAGATTAAAGTGCCATGGTGGGATCCCAGGGCTTTCAGTTTCCCTTGAGGAGCCCCAGCACTGCTGGGATGACTGAAGCAACAGGCCAATGGAGAGCGTGTCCTTCCTCCCGTGCCGCTGTACAATGCTCCTGAGCTTGGCTGTGGCTTGGCAAATGAGAGGCCAGGGATGGCAGAGCTCAGCTGAGCTGCTGGAGCAGCAACAGGCTGGAAGGGCAAGTGAGAAGCCACAGGACAGAGCTTCTGCTGCTGTTTCTCCATCTCATGGGACGTGGAAGGGAGTCCTTCCTGCTCTGAGCCGCCGCATTTTCGTCTCCTCTAAAAGACGGATTTAATATTAATCCCATTAGGAATTTTTTTTTTCCTCCCTCTTGTGAGGAAAACAGGATATTGTTTCAGGATATTGGGCAACAAAGCTGTCCTTGAAAAGGAACTCTAAGCAGCCTTGCAGCCTCGCTACTGGCTGCATTTGTGGACACTAATTGAGTTCAAAGTCAGGTACAGCCAAATCATTTTTTACTCACAGAGTGCGAGAGAGGCCACGGCAGAGCAACTCGAGTTCAGGTTTTCTGTGTCCCCTTGTAAACACTAAGGGCCTGTAGTAAACTTAAAATACAATCCCTAGCTCTAGTTTCTCTTGGAATTAATGTCTCTAGCAGGTGTAAAAGTCTACCCCTCTCATCTGTCGTGGATACGCATGTCCTGCTTGATAAGGGAGGTAACAACGTGGGTCTCAATCCAGCAATTATTGGAAACCTCTTGGGAAGGTCTGTTCTTTCGAGATATCCATCCTAGTTTCCTGCCTAGGCTTTGGGAAAAAAGGTTTTTCTGAACTTTTGGATTCACATTTCACTACAGCTGAGCTTCCAGGCTTTGAGTTTACCCATCCCAGCAACTCCGTGACAATGGGTGGGGAAAAGAAGGCGTCAGAGCACGGTCCTGGGAGCGCACGGGTTCTGCCTCCCTGGGATGCTAAAGGCACGGCATTGTTCAGGGGTGTGTGGTGTTATGGCCTCTGTCATTGTTTAGAAAATAACCTGTCTTAGGAAGAAAGTGTCTGCTGATAAGATGTTTGAAATGGCTGCCATAAAGAGCTTTGGTGGTTGTAGCGGCCTTTACGCTCATCTAAGTCGCTTCTCCTCGTTTCTTGGGCTTGCTTTGCTGCTCTTCCCTTTGCCTGCTGCCAGGCTCGTGCTGCAGACCATTCCTTAGCAAGGTTGTGACTCTGCAAAGTGGTCCCAAGTCCCCTGGGTCCAGACACACCAGAGATCTGCATCCGCCAGCACGTCAGCATGAAGAGTAGAGGTTTTTCTCACGCTCGCTCAGAGCGCTAATTGCAACGTGTTAAGCAGTGGTGGCAGAGCCAATTCCTTATCAAAATCAGTTGTAGGGGCAGGGTGTGACCAGTGAGACGAAAGACAGAGATGATGTGAAGCCACCAGGAGGAGGATAATCTCACATAGTCTCTTCCAGGAGCCCTGACTGCCACCTCCACGTGAGCCCTGGGGCCTGTGGGAGCTGTGGAGGATGGTGTTGGGGTGGTGGTAGTCACATGGCAGCAGGGAAGCTTGCCTCACCGCTGCTGCATGGGGAAAGGGTAACTGTGCTCTGTGGATTTGCTAAGGCACAGCTTTTCTGCATCCTGCCAAGGAAAGACCAGGCTGCACCATGCCACAAGCCTGGCTCCAACCTGCCTCATCTTTGCTGCCAGGAGAAAGATGCTCTCCTTAGCAAGCTTGCCTAGAAATGCAGGATCCTCGACCACATGGAGACCATCAGAGCATACGATGAGGCATCACACGTGTGCTCTGGTCCTCCTTTGCCCCCTCTCTCATCTGGGGTGAGTGCTCTCTGGCTCCTTTCCATGGGCCCCTCATGCTGCAGCGTACACCAGCGTGTCACCCTTTGCCAGGGAGCTTATCTGGCACAAGAAATAGTATCTGTTCCTCCTCCCTTGCTGTCCCCAGAGCCAGAGGAAAGTGATGCTGATCAATGTACTTTCCAATGCTAATTCACTGCTCTGTGAGGACTCAGGAGGGTCTCTGCTGGCTCTTCAGGGAGTGTGGGGGCTGCTGCCCCTCCCTGCAGATTGCCAGCCATATGTTCCCCGTGCAGTGACTCGTTCTTTCCACACACGACTTCCCCTACTCTTGGCTGCCTGACAAGTGCGTTTTGGCAGCGCCAGTCCTTTGCTCAAACCAGCAGCACATCCATAGGTGCTGTCAGAGCCTCTGCACAGGCAGGAGAAGGCACTGTTTCCATCCTCTGCTTGGAGGCAAGTCCCACTGTGCCTTTGGGTGTGTGCAGACTGGCCGGGATGGGGCATCACCGTGTGCCACAGGTGACCCAGAGGCCTCGTCCTCAGGGGGATGCTGGTGGATAAACTCCTGTCCTCTCCGAGCTGGTGGAGGGAGGGGGTCACCCAAACCAGTCTGACCAGCACAAGATCCTGTTCTGCTACATACACCAGATGCTGGGATCATCTTCCTCAAAAAGCTTTCTGGCAGGTCTGGAGAACCCTGAGGGGAGAGGCAGGGATCCCGGGCCAGGCTGCAGCCGTACTTCTCACTGTGTCCAGCTCTCCCTCGGGATCGCTGCTGTCCCAGAACATGCTGTTTTAATGGCTCCATTCCAGTTCTTGGGGTGGGGAGGAAAAGGTGGGGGCTCTGCAAATCATTTAACCATATCCTACATGGAATACATTCATATGTCAAGAACTCTGCCTCACCTGTGTTTCACACTCCCTCCCACCCCTGCCCAGAGAGCCTGCTCCCGACGTGTTTCAGAGCCTGCCTTGCTCTCAGCACCACGTCTCTTGATCTTCATAGAGGCTGCAGTGCCTCTCCCTCTCCATATGACACATCTTTAAGATCCTTTTCCAGTGCTGCTGGGTTTGGTGACTGGGCTGCTTCTGGGAGGTTGGCGCCTTCAGTGATCTCAGGGTAGCATCACCATGGGGATAAGCTGGAGCTCAAGGCTGCTCTGGTCCTGCTTTGTAGTGTCTGTAGCAGCTATTTCCTTGGGATATTGCACAAAATCCAACTCCTTTCTGTAGCACTTGATGTTTTTGGTCTTGGGGCGCTCTCAGAGGTCTAAAAAGGAAGACAGAGAACCACAGACAGCCTGAGGTCCAAGAGGAGAGTGGGCAGCCTGCCCTCCAGCCATGGGGCTGCCCGGCTGGCTCTGAGCCTCTTGGTCCCCAGGTGCCTTTGGCCACCACTTAGTTGCACGGAGTTGCCCACAGCTCTGGGGCAGCTCTCCCCACTGCCTCAGGAGGCAACCACCAGCCCTCAGGGCTGCCCAGCTGAGGGGTATCACTGGGGAGGCCCAGTGCAACTTGATGCATTGGGGGGTGAGCGTGTCGGGTCCGAGGAGCCGTGGGGCACCATCAAGGAACGCTTGCAGAAGAGGAGGCTGAAGCAGAGGGCAAGAGCTGGCCAGGGTGTGCAATGCCACACGCTCAAACCCCATGGATGGATCCCCAGGATCACTCCAGGCTGATAAGCAGTGCATGTCTTGCCTGGCGTGGTCCTCTCCTGAGCCCAGACTGGCCGAGCTCTGCCATGGGGACGACACGGCTGCCGAGTCCCTGGGGAGGCAGCGAGCACCGAGCCAAGCGCCTGCCGAGAACAGACAAAACACAACCCCCAGTATTTGTTCTGAAACCTGCCCAGAGTCGCTTTGGCCCTGATGAAACTGCAGGATTATTTTCCTTAAGTATTTTTAAACCTGGAGCCTGGCAAGTACCAGAGGGCTGGGATTTCCTGGACCGAGCACACAGGTCAGGTTGTGGACAGCAAGGAGCCTGCTCTTGCCACTGCACCTGGGAAGCCCTGATTGCCAGCACAGCTGAACCAGGACAACCAAGCTGGCAGGTGCTTGGGAAGGAAAGCACATGCAGAGTGAGGAGGCACCAAGCCCTCTCCCTCTGCCAGACCTGCAGCGGTGCAGAGCCCTGAGCCACAGGCACTGCCCAGCCTGTGCTGCTCCGTGACCCTCAGGAAGGAAAGGCAGAAGCTGCAGGGAGGAGGTCAGGGACCTGCTCTCTTTCTCCAGCACTAGTAAAGGGGATGCAAAGCCTTTGGGTGTGTTTAGACTGAGTGTCCAAGCAGGGGCACTTCTGTGGAGTGAATGTGACCCCATTTGTGGGGCCATGGGGAGGCAGAGTGGGCATTAGTCCATGTGTCTGTCCCCTGCCTCTACCCAGCACTCTGCAAAGCCTCTTGCCCACAGGGATGGCAGCAGCATGGGACCATCCAGCCCTGCTCTCTCTCTCTCTAGGCTGGGTCAATACCTGAAAATATCCCCCGAAGGACAACAAAAAGGGAGAGGAAGGTGGCACCTGCATCACACCATGCCAGCAGTGCCTCAGCCAGAGTGGCTGCCTGCCCCTCCTCATGGGCACCGCTTCCCTGGCAGCATCCCAAGCACTGCTGCTGTGCTGAGAGATTCCCTGAGGCACGCTGGCACTGAGCACAGCTCTGCTCTGTGTCCTGAGACTGGCACAGCTCAGAGGAGTGCTGAGGCTGCCCTAACACAGGTGCATGTTTTAAACACCCTGCCGTTTGCCCACAGCCCTGCAGGCTGCATGGAAGCCAGCAGAGCAGGGAGGCTGAAAGGAAAGCAGACGCAGAGCTCTGTGTGCTGGCACTTTCCTCATGGCTGAGTTTATCGGTGCTGCTGTCTCAGTCTTTCCCTTGCTGGCAGCGGGACGGCTGCGGTTTGCTCCCATTCACCGCCCGTGAGCACACGACCCATTGTGTGCACGTGTAAATACACATTTGTCCTGCTTGTTCCAAATCTCCCCTGGTTCCGTTCCCAAAGAGCCGGGACTGACAATGTCAGGAAAGCCTCCGTCCCCTCGGCTTTGTTCCACCGTTGCTTGTTTGGAGGAAAGATCTCCGGAGAGGCGCTCGCAGGCGCTGCATTCCCGACACAAGCTGTTGACGAGGAGCAGCCCCCGCTTGTGGGAGGGAGCCCACGGGCTCTGCTCCCTGCCAAGGGCTCAGCTCAGCATCATTCCCAGCCCTGGGAAGGAAGGAGCAGTACTCACGGCCGGTGGAGCGGGGAGAGGAGGCGGTGAGGCCTCCGGGCACTGGCTGGAACTCGTCCCAAAGGCTCATTTGGAGCCACCTCCTTCTGAAGTGGGTCAGGTCCCTTCCCTGCACAAACACAGGCCTAAGTCCGGCACCACCAAAGTACACTGGCCCCAGCACAGCCCTTTGGGACTTTGCCTCTCTGTGCTGCAGAGGTGGGGATTTCACGCCCCAGCGGCAGCGAGGCTGGGAGCGGAAGGCTTTGCCCTGGGAAGCTTTGTCATCTCAGAGAGACAGGGCTGTCTGCAGCAGAGAGCAGCAAGGACACTGCTGTGAGGGACAAAACACATTCACAGACCTCAGGTCCTACCTTCCAAGCCCATGTTAGCAGGGGTAAGGTTTGGGTTCATGCTGCAAGGTGTCCATCAAAACCAGCAGATCCATCTCTGCTTTCTGCACGGGTTTGGTTTGGTTTGGTTTATACCAACTCTGGTGCCTGAGCTGTAACAGGCAGGAGAAGTTGCATAAAGCAATTCAACATACAAGCCAGAACTGCTTCCTCATCCATGCAGGTGCCCCATAAAATGTCTTTTGACCTACCTACCTACTCACCTTGGCAGCACAACAGCCCGTGGTGTGAATGCATCGGTGTAGGGTGCCTGCAGGCTCTGTCTCCTAAAAGCCTCTGAAGAAAATCGTTGCAATAACCACAGTCACCATCTAAACAAATCCCAGATCTTCCATAAACAGAGAACGGGGTTAAATGTGCCTAATAAGCCGCTCATTCTGAATTATCACCCCTGTTCTTATAACAGCTGATAAGCCAGTCTTTTGTGGGACAACAAACATTTCTGTTATTCCCTCTGCTATTATTGGGATAAATAAAGCCAGCCCTTGTTTTGAAGCAGGAGGTCATGCTCCATCTTAGGATAAGGGCTCTGCTGCCCTTTCCCTGGTTTTACAGGCTTAAAGAGTAAAACGTATTGAGTGATACAAAAAGTCAGAGAAAATTAAAGTAGGAGCAGCTAAAGACAAGTCAAACACACTGGCATTAAACTCCCTTCACATGTGTGTTTAGCAGATAATTTCTTATCATCCCAGTCCAAAGTTAACCTGCCGGAGAGCTGCTGTGGGAGAGCTGGCTGCAGCTGAGCTGGCTGCAGCTGTGCTCTTCCAGATTTCAACGTTTCAGCTGGGTGCAAACAAACCAAAAAACCCTATAAAAGCTTGTTTTTTATTAAACCTGTTGCTGCTGGGTACAAATACTAATTTTCTGGGTGGAAGTTCATTGGGGCACAAGCACCAAAGATCATTAATCCCTGGTAAAACACAGGCTGTGTGCCCAGGGCCGTGGCTCAGCTGGCAGCAGCTCTCGGTGGGGCTGGGCAACGCTACCCCGTGGTTTCCACTTCCCCAACTCAAACCAGAGGGATGAGGAAGAGGAGGATGGGCTTTCCTACCACCCTCTGGCAGCCTTGGGCTAAGGATTTGTGGGCACCTCATGCCTGGGTGGCCACCCCCACTCCTGGCAGCACTCCCAAGCCCCCCACATGGCCCTGGATGCCCCAGTGCAGGGGCTCTTGCCATCATCATCATCGTCATCATCATCGTCGTCGTCATCATCGTCTCCATCTCCCGGGGCTGTGGCAGGAAGCTGTGGCCGCGGCTGTTTTTCTGCCCCAGCTCATCTGCTATTCTTACACAGCTCGTGGGGGTGAGATGTGTTTTCACTGCCTCAGAGCCGGGATTCGCCTCCGTCAGGGCTTGGGAAGGCAGCTGACTGTGCTGCAGGGAGCTGAGGGGGAGCTGTGTGGTCTGGGCTCACCAGAGGCATTTGTCACAGGGCCAGCAGCAGCCACAGACCCCGTACCCAGGTCTCACTCAGCATCCCTGGCACTATCTGCTGCCTCTGCAGGATGCCCTGGTTGTGCTTCCCCGGGATATCTAGGGCTCAGCTCTCCCAGGATGAGCATTTTCCCTCTCTCTGCTGAAACCAGCCTGCGTGGGCACTGGGGTCACACAGTGGGTAACTGGCTCCTGAGCTCTGTGTGCCAGCCAGGCAATGCCAAGTGTCAGAATGCACAGCTGCCCAAGGAGGCCATCCCTAGGGTGAGACCCTCAGCCTCAGGGCAGGAATGGCCACCCCATTGCCTCATAAGGCTCCTCATGCCTCAGCATGTCCCTGGGGACTCTGTGCCCTGCCACAAAGCCCTGGCAACAGGTCTCAGCCTCAGGTCCCAAATGGCACCAGCCACTCTTGGCTAACTGCCCCCAGCTCTGCTGTCTGGTCTGACTGAGCTTCAGCAAAGGGGCATCCTGGGTCCCTGTGTGTCCCCACCAGCCACGGGCACACCAGGGCTGCACACACACACGCACACATACACATAGCTGTGTAATGCCATAACAAGATTACTCTGTGACATGATGGCTGTGAAATAATCCACAGTATCATTCAGCAAATCCCAGGATCCAATTACCCTTCCCCATGACAACCCTCCCCAGGCGTGGGGAGGCCAGGGGTCTGCAGCCCCAATGCCCTGCCCCTCCGGCAGCCTCCCGCTCGGCTCCTCTGCTCCCCTGCACCTCCCTGACTCACTGTCATTTGAGATTAGCAAAGTTTGTGTTACCCCATGGGAGCTTCGACCCTGTGCCAGGCTCTGTGCTGTTTCCTCGCCCTGCTGCATGCTCCCCAGCACCGTGCTGACCTCCCTGCCCAACCCCCTCATGCTTCCTCAGCACCCTGGCAGCACCAGGACTGGCTGTGTTGGCATTCAGCTGGCTGAGGTGGTGATGCCAGCCAGGCTGGGATGGCAGGGAGCCCGCTTGGCCAGCTGGGAGGTCTACACCATGCCAGAGAGTTGAGCAACACCCCGTCCAACCCGGTTGTGCCGAGAGCCCCAGCGCTCAGCCTCCTCCAACAGCCCGGTTGTTTGCAAACAGTTTTTTCCAGGGCATTTTCCTCATCCCAGCAGCTACTCCTAGTAGCCAGAGTATTCCTTTCTCTGAGAATAAAGCCTGGGACACGGGTAGAGCAGCACTGCCGGGCCCCAGCAGCGGTGCCAGGGCATGCACGGTGCCCCACAGCCGCCCTGGCGCGCTCCTGGCCCTGGCAGGTGTTCAGACACCAAGGCGGCTGCCAAAACAGGCAGGGAGTGTGGTCAGCTGCAAATTTCAGCTTGGTTGTTGGAGCCTTTGAATCACTGGCCAGTTGCCAGGTTTGTTATTTGTTAGTCTAAGTATTTTTTGTTTCCCAAGTGAATTTCAAGCTGGCAAAAGGAGCCGGGCAGAGGCAACTTGGAGAGGGGCCGTTGGGCATCCTCAGCGCCAGGGGAGTGGGAACAAGGGCAGGATGCTGCAGCATGGTCCACCCTGCCCAGGAGACCCCAGGCAGCAGGGCAGTGGGCTGTGGCAGTGCTGGCAGAGCCCTCACACTAGGAAACCTTGAATTTCAGCTCAGCTGTTGAGGGAATACAGCTGAAACTCCTACACATGGGGTGGAGTTCATGGACCAGGCTGTCTGGAGCAGAGCCTCTGCAGATCTCTCTGCACTGCTCAGGCCCTGGTGGGGTGTCAGAGGCTTGTGATCCCAGGTCTGGAGCCCCAGATTGAGGAGGAGATTTGTAATACCCATTTCTATCTGGAAAACACCTGAGTCAGGGCTGAGACCTTGACAAGGCTGAGATCTGTGTCCCAGGGGTCTGCTCAGCCACAATGCTGAGCCCAAGAAGACGCACCCTGACCCAACACTTGGACCCTGGCTTTGTGCTCAACCAGTTTGGCACTTGTTGTGCCATGGGGTTCAGGCAACTCCCCTGGAATAGCACGTGTCTCCCACACCTGGCCATGCAGCCAGGGACATGAGCAGAGCTCACGGGAACCTCGTGCTCTTCTTGTTGGGGTGGCCCTTGGAGAGCCTGTGAGCTGCCCCAGCCTCCCAGCCTGTGCAAGAGGAGTCAGTGGGGAGCAGGAAACAAAACACAACTAGAGCAATTTGCAGGGGAAGAAATGGCTTTTCCACTTTGGAAACCTGAGCCTCAGATCCATCTCCCTCCAAAGAAAAGAAACAAAAGCTATGGGGAGGGAAAGGCCAGGCAGCTGCCTTGGAGGGCAGGGAGATGTGGGGCAGGGATGCTGTGATGCAGGGAGTTGTGGGGCAGGAAGCTGTGGGAAAGGGATGCTGTGGGGCAGGGATGCTGTAGGGCAGGGAGCTGTGATGCAGGGAGCTGTGGGGCAGGGAGCTGTGATGCAGGGAGTTGTGGGGTAGGGATGCTGTGGGAAAGGGATGCTGTGGGGTAGGGATGCTGTGATGCAGGGAGCTGTGGGGCAGGGAGCTGTGATGCAGGGATGGAACAGCGGGCCAGAGGCAAGTGCCAGCAGGCAGGATCCTGCTGGGCTCTGGCAGGAGCAGGGCGCAGGCGACTGGAGCGTGTCCTGTCCTTCCCCCTGTGCTTCCCAGCTCCCCGCTGCCTTCCCTGCCATTGTTCAGCAGCCCCGGGGGTGAGGCCTGGCCTGGACACCGTCTGCCCTTCCTTCCACCTGCCCTTCGACACAACTCTTGCCCCAGCACCTTGTAGGCGATGCCCAGCGACCAGGGCACACACCATCCACTCCCTGGGGCTGTGGGGCCAGGGTGCCCTTCACTCCTGCCTGCCCCAACACCCAGCTGGGGAACAGCAACCAGCTCATGCCAAGATGGGCTGGCAGCAACCAGCACCTCCCCAGGAGTGGAGCCAGGATCTGGCCCCACACAGCCAGGGATGCTCACAGCAGCCAGAGACAAAGGGCTCTGGTGATCCCCAGGTGCCCCATTGGCCTTTCTGTTTAGAGGGATAAAGCCTCTGTGATCCCATCCCCAGGCAAAGCCATTTCTGCCACATCACTTCAGTCCCCTGACATTAATGTGGGCAATTTGGTACGGAGACCTTTCCGCCAAGTTGTCTGAGTGTCGTTCCTGCAGCTCAGCAGCTGCTGCTCACCACTCAGAAAGGCAAACCAAACTTGATGGGTTAAAGGCATCAGTACCCACAGCTATCTCCTGGGGGAGAGGCCAGATCCCCAGGGATCACTCCCCATGAAGGGACCCCACTGAGACTCCCAACACAGAGCCAGCAGCTCACGAGCTGGGCAGCCAGAGGGCTACAGGGAGCCTCCAGTGCCATGGCTCCAAGTCCCAGACAAGCCTGAAAGATTAATGACCTTTTTTTCAGTGTTTGCTTTAAGGCAGAGCCAGTCACTGCAAATAGAGGGCTCGTGCTCCAGGGCCTTGTTCAGATAACAGTCTTGGTATGAGAATGAGCTCCCCTGGTGAGGTGCAATTTGGAGAACTTGAATGGGGGCTCCAAAACTGGTTGCAAAGCAAGAGATTAAGATCAGTATTTGTCCTTCTTCTTTTTTCCTTTTTCCTTCCTAGTGGAGCAAAAATATTCCTGTTTATTGCTGTAAACCCTCAGGGGCTGTATGGTAAACTCCCAGCGGGGAATTACTGTCTCAAGAGATCAGAGACCCCGAGAACATCCCCTTGCCAAATTTACAGTTACTGTTAGCTCTAATCTGCCTTGTTTATCTCTTCCTGCGGTGGTATTTGGGAAACCAGCACAGGTCAAACATGGGACAGCTCCCTCATTGCTACCAGATATCCAAAATCTCCCTTCAGGCCACACCAAATCCCTCATGGCGTGGACACCTTGCTCCTGCCTCCTCCAGCCCAGCACTGGGATCCCACACACCCAGGCCCAGTGAGCAAATGTTCCTGCTCAGACAGCACTACCCAGCAAAGAGCCAGGCGAGGAGGAGCCTTAATGCTCCTGGCACAAGCTTCTGTGCTCAGCTCCCATCACCCCCAAACACGGCACAGCTCCCGCAGCCACTGGCAACCGCAGCCCTGTCCCGCCTGTGTGCTCACACCCTCCCTACTGTATTCTCTTCCTAAGAAAATAAAGCATCACTGTCCTATTAATTATGTGAGTTCTGGGGCAATATTTTTTTCCCAGAGTCACCTACTGGTTCACATATTCTTTTTTTCCAGGCAGCTTAGCCAGTAGCCTGGCAACACGGTGACCTTATGCTCTGCTGGGCTCTGAGCGTTTTATTAGCCACACTGGACTCTCTCCACTGCTCCATATTGCTGAGCCCCTCATTAGTACAATTAATAAGCCGCTTCTGTCAATTCAATCAAATGCCAGGCTCGACAGCAGGAGAAAGCTTTGGCAGATCAAGTAGGGGAGATTCTGGGTAGCACTGGGAAATTGCAGGAAACCTTTCATCTCCCCCCAAGGAGCTGAACAAGAATGGAATTGTGGGACTGGGATTCTCTCAGGTCATGTTTATTTATCGCCGGCTCGTTAGTATAATAAATCAGGTCTCCTGTCACTTTGAATGAAGTCATAGGTTTGTTGGAAGGAACTTGGCAGAACACCTTGATATTATTAATGATGGTGCGGACACAAAGCCTGATGAAAGGCGATGCCCTGGCTGGGCTGTGCAGGCCCCTCACACGCACCCGCTCATCCCTGCACCCTCCTGGAAAAGGCCTGGCGCGGTCATCCCAGGGCAGTGCCCAGGGACTGGGATGCTTTCGGGACACACCGGCCAGTGCAGCACACCTCAGGTACTTGGTGGCCACAGGAACGGAGGCTTCTCCCTGCTCCTGCTGCCGTGGTGGGAGATATCCCTGCCCTGGTCTGCGGTGCCAGGATGTGGCCAGGCCAGCGGGCAGCGTGGGCACCGGCCCTGCACCACAACCACGGGGACGGGGCACACGTGTCGGCACTTTGCCTTTCACACCTCTGCAGCCGCCAGACTTTGCCCTGGCTCTGATGTCGCTGTGCTCTTTGGATCTGTGCTGGCTGCAGGGCCAGAGGTGCTGGGCAGGATGGGGCAGCCAGCAAGGACCTGGTGCTGGCACAGCTGCGGTTCCTCAGCCTCATCCC
Organism: Urocolius indicus; assembly: GCA_013401255.1. NCBI lineage: Eukaryota > Metazoa > Chordata > Aves > Coliiformes > Coliidae > Urocolius > Urocolius indicus. Next base: position 74,035 of record WBNH01010235.1, read on the forward strand.
TCGCTGCATCCTCTGAACAGGACCTGCCAGCAGCAGGGGACCAGGATCTTAACATAATGAATGATAGGATGAGAGGAAACAGGCTCCAGTTGCCCCAGGGGAGGCTGAGATTGGAGTTGAGGTAGATCTGTTTCCCTGAGAGGGGTGTCAGCCCCTGTGCCAGGCTGCCCAGGGAGCTGGGGCAGTGCCCAGCCCTGGAGGAATCCCAAAGCCGTGGAGCTGAGGTGCTGAGGGCCAGGGGTTAGTGGTGGGCTGGGCAGGGTGAGGGGAGGGTTGCGACTGCAGCAGCTTCAAGGGCTTTTCCAACCAAATGATTCTGTGATTCTAGGAGGTGGCTTTGCAGAGCCTTGACACCTCCCCCTGAGCCAGGCACCTCAGCTGCGGGGGAGTGGGGCACAGTGGGCTGCCAGAGATACTGGAGAGGTCATGATCTCTTTGGATCCAGTGGTTTTCCACACCAGATCTGCTGGGTGGTTCCTATCCTGTCACTGGAAGTAATGCTTGGTGGCAGCGAGGAAGAGCTGTCACTGCTCTGTCATAGTCTGAGTGCCCCAAATACAGCAACATCACAGGTGTGTGTCCCAAAAATGTTCCTCAAATAAACTTCCCCGGGAAATCCTTTGATCTGGTCTGATGATGACGAGTGTCTCAATAAAGTCAGGTCTTTAGAAAGATTTCTGTTTAGTTTAAGTACAGCTTCAAGGTGCTAAAATAACAGCTCTGTGCTATTGGTCAGTCCTGGCTGGGATAAACAGTAAACTGCTCTTAATATACTGCTCACACACCTGCTTTAGGGAGATAGTTAACTCCCAGTGGGTCTCTGAACTGGGCCTGCACCACTGTTGAAAGGCAAAGTCACTCATCTTGGCTGTGGTCTGCAGGACCCTTCCCCAGGCCAACCAGTCCCAGTCCCTGTGCAGGTTCCTGGGAAGCACCTGGGGCCATGCTCCCACTCATTAGCTCTCTTGACTCCAGCTGACCCATAAATGTTGAAGGAAACAAAAGGATGGGAGGGAGAGGAAGGGTCATATGTCTGCAGGGCTGAGCTGGGCTCCAGGTGAAGATGTTGTGGTGATTTCCCAGGAAAAACAGGCCTGGAGATCCCCTTTCTGTTCCTGGGAAGCATTTGGTGAGAGGGAGGGTGTGGATTCCAGGCAAAGTGCAAAGTGCCAAGCCTTTCCAAGGCCTCTCAGACAAATCATTTGCATCTTTTGCAAAACCTGGCTTAAACAAACCTCTGCCTGGGCATTCCATAGATGTCCAGTCCATGTCCACCATGCATGGTAGTGTGGCAGGCTGTCTGGGGATGTGGTGACTTGCTTCTCCTGCACAGCAGGAGAGGCTTTCCTCCTTGAAAAGCCACTGAATGCCCCCTCCCTTCTTATCTTTCCTTTAGCAGCAGGGATCTTGGCATCTCCTTAGGCCCTGTTTCCTCTCCCAGCTCTTGTTGATGCAGTGGGAGAGGGAGAACAATGGGCCCAAAGGCAGAAGGACATGCTGCCCCTTCCTCTGGCTGCCAGCTCACCTTCCTGGGGGCACCCAGACCCCAGGGACCCGTGGCACAGCCAACAAGGCAGCAGCAGCGAGGTGAATCTAGGGCAGGCTGATCACACATGAGACCCACAGCCTGAGCAGTCTGGTGCTGCCCCATCCCAGCAGTGCAGCATCAGATGTCCCACACCACTGGGCCACTGCCTGGATACTGGTGAGAGCCATCCCAGTGCAGGGAAAGACACAGAGTAACCTCTGTGCTGGCAAGGAACCCCCAGAGCCAGAAGGATGGGGCTGAGAGGGTGACAGGGGCCAATGGCAAAGGGTCCCATCAGAGAGGCAGGAGAGAGAGAAGTTTTCAGTGTTATAAGCCAGGCTGACATGCTCCACTTTCCACCAAAGCAAAGAAGGACAGTGTTAAATAAACAGCTCCTTTCAGCCTGTGCTTTCAAGGCCAGAGGGTTTAAAGACCTCCTTGGTTTCCCAGCCTGCAAGAAGCCAGGGAGATTAGCTCACTTTGATCATGAAGAAGCTGTGTGCTCTGGAGGAGCAGCTGGACACCGAGCTGGAGGTGCAGCAGATAGTGCTCAGCCAAGGTCAGAGTCCTGCAAGCCCAGTCCTGAGGGCTGTGAGGGGGAAGCAGAGCTGCGGGGCTGGAGTCCAGCACCTCCCAGCTCCCCTCAGCATTCCCAGCCTGGGACCACCCGGGCTCCTCCGCCGGGGCTTGTGTGCCATCCAGTGGCGAAGGCCTGGCCCACGCTGAGCCTTTCCTGAGCCATCCTTGAACCTTCCCTGAGCCATCCCTGAATCTTCCCTGAGCCATCCCTGAGCCTTCCCTGAGCCATCCCTGAGCCATCCCTGAACCGTCCCTGAGCCATCCTTGAACCTTCCCTGAGCCATCCCTGAACCTTCCCTTGAGCCATCCCTGAACCTTCCCTGAGCCATCCCTGAGCCATACCTGAACCTTCCCTGAGCCATCCCTGAGCCTTCCCACGCTGCAGCTCAGCACAGGGAAGGAAGGAGCCCTGCTGGGCTGGGGAGCATCTCCATGGACAGAACCCTCTGCAGAGGCTGCAGATGGCCAGGGGACGTGCTGAGCCTACAGTGCTGCCCAGGCAGGGAGGCATGCCCAGCCCAGGGCAGCTGCCTGGCACTGCTGCAAAGGCTCCAGCAGATGGAGGAGGAGCTCAGGCCTCTTCCTGGGGTGCTCAGGGAGGAGAAGAGCAGCCCAGGTGCTGGGAAGGGAGAGCAGCCCAAAGGGGCTGAGTAGGGCTGGGCCCCTGCCATGGGGATCTGGCAGCAACCTGTGCTGAGGAGGGAGACTCCTCATCTCAGGAGCAGGCACCCACGCAAGTCCTTCCTTGGTGAGCCCCTGGCCACTCCACACCACTCATCCCAGCCAGGGACAGGCCAGGGACAGAGTGCCTCCCCCATGCTAACCCCCATGGCCGGGCTGGAAGTACCTCCAGCAAGACCATTTTGGCTGGTACCAGCTGTGCCCCTTCCACCGACTCCATAAGGACGCCTATATCAGCAGGGCTGAGCCTTGGGCTACCTGGAGGCAGCCCTGGGCATTCAGGAGGTGCACTCCATACAACATCTGCCATGAGTGTGCAGCTGGCTCCCATGCAGGACAGGCTTCCACTCCTGAATCGACACTGTGGGCAACTGTGCAGGTCTCACCAGACCAGGGCTGGCAGGGGGAGTAGCAGGGAGAGCTTTAAGGAACTTGGCTGGGAAGGCAGGGCCCCAGTAGTGGCAGTTGCAGCTTGGTAAAACACAGCAGGCTCCTTTCTGCTCCCAGACGTTAGGAGCAGCTCAACAATTAGGACTGGCTTCTATTAACATGCAAATTTCTGCTGTCATGGCAATAGTCTTACAAATGCAAATTGCAGTGGGAACCATTGTTGGAGAGACCTGTGCTGGGCTTTGGACTTTTTCTGAGCAGATGCTCCTTAATCGAGCTCCCCCAGGGCCTGTGGCTGTGGCCCTGGGACCCCACTGCCAGTGGCCGTGGCCACCACAACACTGGACAGCAGTTTTCCCAGCTGGCAGCTGCTGCAGTGCCCCTGTCCCTGCACAGAGCTGGAGCCTGTCTGCACAGATGCTGCCGTGCCTGCAGCAACAGGCAGCATGCTCTGCCCTCGCTGCTCCGTGGGAATCTCCTTCCACCTGCCGGCAGCATCTGATCCCAGGTTGTGCAGCAGAAGCCGTGCCCTGGGTTGCTCTGAGAAGCTGGGGTGTGTGCAGCTCCCGCGGCCGGGGAGCTGGGCAGAGCGTGCCTTCCTCCTGCAGCCAGACTCGCCTGCAGCAAGGCCTGGCTGTGGCCCAGCCTCACTGCAGGCTGCCCGGGGAAGCTGGGGCTGGCCCAGGACCGCAGGCGCTGCCTGTGCCAGCACCGGCTTGCCCTGCTTGCAGGCACTTCTGAGCTGCAGAACCCGACCTGAGGGGAGGGAGCATGTTTTCTCCTGAACCTCTTCAGGATGAAGCCTCTGGCAGCCAACTACTGACTGGGCCAGCTGGGTTTGCCACTGGCTACCAGCCCTGCTGCAGGCTGGGCCCCACACTGTAGCACAGAGGAGCTGTGTCAAAGGGGTTCGGCATCAAGGAGTGTCAGACCCCCAGTCAAGGCCTGATGGTGGTGGGCAGCCAAACCCCAGGAGAGCAGGGCTCCTGTCCTGTGCACATGTCCCTTCTAGCTGAGGGCCAGGACCACGAGATGGCAGTGCGGGAACAGCATGAACAGTGCCGAGGGCTCCTGCCACTGAGACCCCTCAGACCTCCCAGACTCCTGGGAGGAGCCAAATGACATCTCATCAAAGCACTTTCTGGGTGCCAGCCATCCTGCTCCACAGAGCTCTTGGCCGTATTGTAGAGCCATGGCCATGGCAGTGAGCCACCCCCTCTGGCAGTGAGGTGTGGGGGTAGCCTGAGCCCCTCAGGGCATGGGATAGATGGGCTGCAGGTATTTGGTTTGGCTGCTGCACTCTGTGACCGGGTGTTTTAGCAGGGCTGGGTGCTGGTGTGTGCTGGTAACTGCGGAACTGGGCCATGGGACTCTCCAGACAGTGTCCCTCCTCCAACACACACTGGCCCTGCAGCTGCACGGCCTCAGGAGCTGCTGACAGTCCTCCTGTGAGGAAACAGCTCCCCTCTCGCAGAGGTGCTGCTCTGCACAAGCAGCATGCTGCGCAATTAACTCACAATCCAAGTAAAGACACCGATAGGTGCAGACACCTTGGTGTGAGGCTTGTGGGGGCACGAATGTGAGCAGCGGGAAACCTCCCTTTCTACTCTGCCCTGGTGGGGCCACATCTGGAGCACTGCACCAAGTTCAAGAGAGACAGGGAACTGCTGGAGAGAGGCCGGTGCAGGGCTACCGAGATGCTGAGGGGATGGAACGTGTGTGTGAGGAGGAAAGGCTGCAGCCCTGGGGCTGTTTAGCTTAGAGAGGCTGCGAGGGTCCCTTATCAACGCTGATCAATACAGAAAGGGCTGGCGTTGAGAGGATGAGGCCAGTCNGCTCTAGGCCGGGGGATGCGGCGAGCGGGGCCTGGCGTGCGGGCCGCCCGCGGGGCGCTGGCGCGGACCGTGCTGGTGTTGCTGGCGGCGGTGGGGCTGTGTGCGAGGGCTGCAGCAGCAGCAGCAGCCGCCGAGCCCTGCGCCNCTACCGAGATGCTGAGGGGATGGAACGTGTGTGTGAGGAGGAAAGGCTGCAGCCCTGGGGCTGTTTAGCTTAGAGAGGCTGCGAGGGTCCCTTATCAACGCTGATCAATACAGAAAGGGCTGGCGTTGAGAGGATGAGGCCAGTCTTTCCTTCCGCAGTGCAGGACGAGGGGTAACCCACACAAGCTGGAATACAAAACGTTCCACTTGAACACAAAAGAGTGCTGAGGTGAGGGAGCCTTGGCCCAGGCTGCCCCGGGAGGGTGTGGAGGCTCCTTCTCAGGAGGTTTCCAACCCCACCTGGACACGTCCCTGTGCCCCCTGAGCCAGGGGAAGCTGCTGGAGCAGGGGGTTGGGCTGGATGAGCTCTGCAGAGCCCTTCCATTCCTCACTACCCCGTGATTCCCGTGTCAAGCCCTCACAGTACCCCCCACACCCCCAGCGAGGGCCGTGCCCGGGCGCTGCCGTGGCGGCGGGACACGGAGCGGCCGGAGGCGCCGGGAGCCGCCAGCCCCGGGGGCGCTGTGAGGCGGGGCCGGCGCGCGGCTGTGCCCGCCCCTGGCCGCGTG
>WBNH01010235.1:79778-108692 GCA_013401255.1 Urocolius indicus
CCTGCCGCCGCGGCCTGTTGGACTGCAGCCGGCAGCGCCTGCCCGGCGGCCCGGGCCCGCGCAGGATCCCGCCGTTACCCGCCGGCACCACGGGGCTGTGAGTGAGCGCGGCGCGGCGGGGCGGGGCGGGGGGGGGGCAACGGGCGCAAGGCCGCGGCCTAACGGGCACCGGCCCCCATGGGGTGTGTGCGGGGCCGGGCCCCGGGGCCCAGCGGCGTCCTGGGGAGGGAGCGTGTGTGTGTGTTCGGTCCTGGGGAAGGAGCGTGTGTGTGTGTTTGGTCCTGGGGAAGGTGTGTGTGTGTGTGTGTGTGTGTGTGTGTGTGTGTGTGTGTGTGTTCGGTGTCGGGGAAGGCTTGCTAACATTGTTTTTCCAAAAAAAACCCTCACAAAGCAATTAAAAGCCGCCCTTAGTTTCTGCTCTCAAGAGTTTAATTAGGCAGTGCGGTGAGCTCTGTTCACGTGGGGTCTAGGGCATCGGGCCTTTATTCTTTCTTGGCTCTTGCTGTTGCGGTCACCATTGAGTTTCTCGCCTTTTCACTTCAGTGTACTCGGGTGGAAGAGATGCTGAAGTATGAGGGATATCAAAACCCACTCTTCTGTACAGAGGAGGACTGGGGCATCCTTGGAGTGATCATTTTTCCCAGTTGATAAAAATAACTTTATTCCAGAACAACGGGCAAAGAAAAAAAGGCTGTTTGAAGATTGTACAAACATACAAACTGCTGTTAACTCCAGAAATTCCTCTAGCAGGGCCCAAGACTGATCTGTGTTAAAAACTGGGCTTGTCTAAGGAAAGCTGTCACCTTTTTTGCCCTTTTGTTGTTCTGTAGTTCTCTGCATGGTAAACAGCACGTACCTAAGAGGAGGAAGGTGTATTTCAGCACAGAAATACATCTGGGTTTAGAAAGGTACAAGGGTATCTTAATGTGACAAACTTTTGTGACAAAGGGTGTCAATGCCTGGAAAAATGACTTGGCTATTCATCAGATGGCTCGTGAGCTTAAACAATATCCATGCTGTTTGCAGAGCGTGTCTTCAGGCTTCAGCAAATACTTATTCTTTCTCAAACCTTGATGGAGGGTGTGTTTAAAGCTACTTGGCACAAAATGCAATGGGAAGAAGCGGTGCTGGCACTGTGCTATGTTATGCAATCTGACATATGCTGCAAACAATAATTAATCATATCATAGAATAGTTTGAGTTGGAAGAGACCTTAAAGATCATCTCATTCTGACCTTCCCTGCCATGGGCACAGACACCCTACTAGATCAGGTTGCTCCAAGGGTCAACCAACCTTCCCCCGAACACTTCCAGGGATGGGGCAGCCACAGCCTCTCAGGGCAACCTGTTCCAGTGCCTGTTCAGGCTGAACACACCTCACTCTCAGCCTGTCTCCAGCCCTCCGATCATTTCTCTCTTCTGGACTCGCTCCAACAGCTCCATGTCCTTCTTAGGTTGGGGACCAAGAGCTGAATGCAGTGCTGCAGGTGAGGTCTCAGGAGAGCAGAGTAGAGCAGAGATGGAGAATCCTCTCCCCCAATCTGCTGTCCATGCTGCTTCAGACACAGCCCAGGGTAGGGTTTGCCTTTTGGGCTGTGAGTGCAGATTCCCCGGTCATCAACCAACACCCCCAAGTCCTTCTGCATAGGGCTGCTCTCAATTCATCTGTGTACGTTCTCTGTTGTGGTTTTCAGGATTTTGGCACACAAAAATGTGTGTGTGTGACATTTTTTTTCTTCTAGCACTAGCAGTTCTGAATCTAAACAAGTTATAATGCATACAAGCTGTTTAAAATTAATCAAAGCCTTTTTTTTCTTTGCATTAAACAGTCCCTGATGTGCTTTTTCCTCTTAGATCTGTGATATCAGTTTGCCTGACTTCGAGGTCTAAAAATTCCTGTTTTTCCTAACTCTTTCAAACTACTTGTAGGGGATGCTTCCAGTGTGGGGGGTTTTTGGTTTTGTTTTGGGTTATTTTTAATAAGGCCAGGGGAGCACCTTCAGAACTTGTTTTCATGATAGCTGGCAGCTGTAACTTCATTTTTGCTGCTAAATTACATATGTTTTGTGGATAACTTGGCAGGTGATGAAAAGTGTAGGGAAGTCAAGGAGTTAGCTTTTTTTATGTGTCTGCATCTTAACATTTCATTGTTTAAGAAGAAAGAGCACGAGCTTTGTTTATAGGGTAGTCATCTGTAGGGAAAGAGGGAAGCATGATGCTGGCAGCTGCCTCCCAGTCCTATGCTAGTGCCTGAAAGTGGGTTTATGTATCCTGGTAACTAGAGAGATGATGAATAAAAAGTAGATTAGGTATCAGTTAATTAGTTCAGTAAATTCCATTCACAACAGGTTTTGTGGGTGAACTTACATGTTTTCATCTTGAATCAACGCACAGCACTGTGGGGAGGGAGCGGGTGTGTTCACTTGGGCTGAATTAAGATCATTCTCCAGGACTAACTATGGAGTAATCAATTTGGTGTGTGCATTCTGTTTTGTTTACTTGAGATGAATGCCACTTCAGCTCAAAATGAATGTTTAGATGATTTTATATACAATGCCAGATGAATCTCTGAAATACAAATTTTGCATGATTGCTCTGGATCTTGCATAACATGAGCTTGAGTAAAAATGCAAGTGCTTCTAAAATGACAGGCTCTTTGCTGTCGGCTTTTCCAGAGCAAGGACGTTATATCTGGTTCTGAATGATAGCAGAAGTCTTAGTGTCGAATGGTCTATAGACACAGAAAAATCAGACAACATATTTGGCTTTGTATTTTGTGATCAGTCAGTCTATTTCAAAAAGCATCAGTAATACTTACTTAATTAGCTTTAACCTTTGCTCAGCCCTGAAGTGGTCAGGCAGTTGGTTGATTTTTGTAGGTCCTTTCCAACTGAAATATTCTGTTTCTGTTCTTGAAAAATCAAGTTTCTGTTTTCTTCACATGTTAATCTGACTCCTGAGATCTTTGTCAGTGCCTGCTAACAACACACAGGTTGGTCTGGCTCAGCACCCATGGCATGGTTTTGCTCATCAGTGCAGTACCTGGAGACTTTGTGGAATGTGTTCTTCTGTGTCTGTTGCCTCATCCTTCCTCTGTGGGTTGCACTCAGGTCCTCTGACCAGAGCATGGCTTTAGTACTCCCTGCTCTGGTCAAACCCACTGTTCCCATGATTATTCTGCTGAATGCTGGGGAGGCTGCAGTTCACCCTCAATTGTTTTTGTGTTATTGGCATTTAGAGTTGACTTAATTAGTACATATGTTGAGGGAGCAGGCCCGTGGAGCAGCATTCAGTGGCTCCATGTGCATTGTTCTCCAGGTTCTCTTGGTTATTTTTTTAATTGTAGGAATGAATAGTTGTTTGCAAACTTGATTGCTGTTGTATTTATATAATTTACACCTTCATGTAATTAAAAGAACGTATTAACAATTGTCTGACTTACTGTGACACCCAGGATTTTAATCATTCTCTGCTAGGACAGTATCTTTATCGCTGAGCTTGAGTGGAAGTTAACAAGTAGTCAAATCTCTTCTGTCTCCCAATAGATTCTGCTCTTACAGATCAAAATTATGTTGGTAGTGCTATGAGTACTGGAATGAATAAAACCAAGTCCTGCTCAGGTTGTCTTCTGGTTAGCAGCAAGTCCTCCCTGTGTGGAGGGTTCTTGTGGCAGAATTAGCACCCACCAATGGGCACACATTGGTACTCAGAGTTAAATGTGTACTACAACCCTTTCTGCAGCAGGAGCCCCGGTATAGTTTCATTTATTCCCCTAGTTTTGGGCAGATTCGTGTCTGAAGCCAACCACAAGCCCAAAGCTATTGCAAGAGTAGATGAGGGCAGGGTGCCGTGGGTGCCCAGGCCTGGTTGTCAATGGGGATATTTTTAACAGTTACACTTTAATATTCTTTTTAAGAAGTATATGGCAGTTTTGTTCTTAAACAGATATTTTTGCCTTGTGCCAGCATTGCTGAGGCCTGCCTGATAATCCTAAAACTAGCTGTAATAAATGTGTGCTGTGTTACTTCTGTAATCAGGAAGGAGAATCAGTGATACAGGACCTTATCAGAGGAACTCATGAGGAGGCGAAAAGCTTTTGCTGAAAATAGCTCATTATAGCTCTGTCCTTGATGTCAGAAGTGGAAATAGATGAGGAGCGTGATGACTGGCTGATAGGAAGACGCAACTAGTTAGCAGAGATAGGATTTAAAAGGCAGTGTCCAGTTATACATGCACCTACCAACAGTTTTCTGTCTGCAGTCTATCAGTCGTGTTTCACAAGCTGCTGTTTATTTCAGGCTCCAAGTCCAAAGCAACATACTGCATTAAAGTTAAAGCAATGGGAATAGCATCAACATCAAGTTTAGGCATTAAAAACAGATTTAACAACTCTTGCCCATTGAAACAACCAACTGGCACTAAAGTGTGCCTTCTGTAAGCTTCCCTGCCTCGTGTTTCTCTCCCCTCCAGCTTGTTTGGTAATTGTGTGTATGTTGTTCCTTCAAAATAAGCCTGCCTTGACTAGTCAGGGTCTTTGAAAAGCTGGGCAAGCTGAGAAAATGAGATTGTTGCTAGAGAAAACAATTCAGTAACAGGCATTTTGTAAGAAAGTAATTTTGTGTCTCTGTAAGTTTCTCTCTTTTTTTTGCAATAGGGGAGTGCTGTCTATAGAACTGTGATGTAAAAGTAAAATGCTCTGCTCAGGTGTGGTCTTTCTTTCAAGAAGCTCTTTTAACAAAAAGTTATTGGATTCAAACAGATAAATGGAACTGGGTAGACTTAGATTGTGAGTGACTGCTAGAACAGGCTGGGAGGAATCTCTTGTTCTTTGAAGAAGGTACTAAGTGTACCATAAACATGGTTTAAAACTTTCAGGTTGCATAAAGCGTACTTTTTAAACAAAAATTATTCCAGGAGCTAGACTAACTTTTCTCTCTCTTCTCCAGGGATTTAAGTCATAATCATTTATTGTCATCCAACTGGAGCATTGATTTGTCTGCTCACACACTACAAGAAGTGTAAGTTGTTTTTTATGAGGGTAAACTCTAGAGATACCTGATTCTAATGAGTACATTTCATTGTATGTCTGGGTACCTGGTCTGACTTGTAAAAATATTCAGTGCCAGTTAATTAAAAATGGTTGCTGTACATTGGCAGCACGTTTTGTGTATAAAACTGACGCTTCGTGAGCAGAAAATGTGTTTGTTCATATTAGAAGATCAGTATTTTAAAGAAGTGAGAGGCATTTGTTTTGGCTACAGTGGGTTCTAACTTAGAGAAGTAATAGTATCTGTGAAAACAGTAAAAAATAGCATGCTTTACTATTAAATTGTTCAAATTATTAATATTTAAACTTTTAGGGAATCTTTTTGTCAGCTACTGAGTGTTACTAACATAGCAAAATTGTTAAATGCTTTCTGTGATATGAGTGGTTTCTGCTGTGTACTGAAGAGTTTTTCTTCTCTTTTGAAGTACCAGTAATCTTTTTTTGTTTGTTTTGCTTTTTTTAAAGGAAAATGAATTACAATGAGCTAAGTGAAATTCCATATTTTGGAGAAACAACTTCTAATATAACTCTTCTCTCACTGTAAGTAATGGCATGTCTGCCTTTTTTCTTCTTTAACAGATGGGAGAATTGTATTAGGGTTCTGCTATCAAGTTGTAGGAAAACATAGCTTCTTTTGTCTTGAAATACTACTCATCTGAAGTGCTTTGGGGAATATGTAAGCACTCTTTAAAGAAATACAAATCAGTTAGACAATCAAGTCACCCTAAATTACCAATAAAATGCAGTCAGCCAAAGCAGGCAGCTTTGAAGGGGAGGGATTCGCTCTAGGAATGACAGTTCCCACAAGGAACAGACCAACTACAGGCCCCAGAATTTGAATCTATTCATATGTCAAGGTGGCAAATAGCTCTTGGATTTTCAGTATTGCTTTGGGAATTAACACTTTGGAGTGTGTGGTACCTGACCCGCTGAAGAGGTTTGTTGATGAAGTTATATACAGAATCCTGTGGCTGTTTCAGCTGTGCAGCTTGAAGGAGGGAATGCTTTGATAATCATATTTCTTGTTGGTATTTTTCAGGGTACACAATACCATTCCAGAAATCAATGCTGAGCAACTCCAAGTTTACCTTTCATTGGAAAATCTAGATCTTAGTTCTAATCTTATCTCTGAAATTAAAGCTTCTTCTTTTCCACGGATGCAACTGAAGTATCTGTAAGTATGAGTGATCCATGATGTCTGGGATTGTTGGCTCTACGGCAATAATATTGAAGACCTCATCTATTCTAAGTTACAGACTTAAAACAGGCAGCTTTGCCTGGCTTTGGGCTGATAGCAGTGCTTAATGTAGCTACAGATGTGCTTGAACTAAGAGATTTTTTTATACCAATCTATATCACATTTTCTCAAATAGTGTGTGGGTACTACAGCCAGCAGCAACATGGAATCATTTCTGCCCGCTTTGAGTGGATCACTGTTGACGTTGTCTAACCATGTCTAACTGAAGCATGGGCACGCAGTCAAAATCAGCTCCTAGAAATTATTTTTGATGTGACTTCACAATGAACTTGAGTTCTAATAATAAGTGGTCGCTCTGCACAGCTTGCTTAATATACCATTGTCTGAAAGGCTTCTTCCTCTTTCTTTCCTAGGAATCTGAGTAACAACAGAATAACTACTCTGGAAGCAGGCTGTCTTGATAACTTATCTAGCTCACTAATGGTGGTAAAGCTGAACAGAAATAGGATTAGTGTGATTCCACCAAAGATCTTCAAGTTGCCTCACGTGCAGTTTCTGTAAGTAGCAGCTCTGAAAGCTTATAAACATGGTGTTCACAGCTGTGTTGTTGATCTCAGTGTGTGTTCTTGACTTTCTCAAAGTGGTGCTTATCAAATGATATCTCAGTGTTTGAATGTCATCTTTTATGAAAGGGAACTGAAAAGGAACCGGATTAAAATAGTGGAAAGTCTGACATTCCAAGGGCTGGAATCCTTAAAATCCTTGAAAATGCAGCGCAATGGGATTAGCAGACTGATGGATGGAGCATTCTTTGGCTTGGGTAATATAGAAGAATTGTGAGTATGCCTAGTCATGGAATCTCTTTTAGGGCCTCTGGCTGTGGAGGGTTGTGTCCTATATGACTTCCCTTAAATCAAAGTTGTGCTGTGACATTGATGAGCATCACAGGAGATGAGTTTACAGATCTGTATTTTCTCCATTATTTTGATATCATGTCTGGTTACTTCAGAGGTGGAAAGACATTGACTGTCTCCTCAATGTCTTCCCACTTGCAGATTGAGAATGTTTTGCCTCTGTAGGTTACTTTTTGGTGGTTTTCATTTGCACTCCCTGTAAAGTGGGATGGTTCTTTGCTGTGTGGTTGTTTGACAGAGAGAGCACAAGGATGTGCCCTGCAGTGTTAGCAAAAGATTTTTTAAAAAGAAGTAATCTTTGAGAGCAGAGGCTGCAGTTTTGTTTCTGCCACTGGATCACAGCAGCCATTGGCAATTTACTCAGTTCTTCGTATACTTAAGTTCGTTCTTTTGGTTTCAGTGGAATAAATATAGCTGTGCATTTCAGGTTTGCCTCTAAGGTTTAATGTTAATAAATCATTTTGAGAGCCACAAGGTGAAATCTTTTAAATATGTTACATTGATTATCTGTTTGGCAAATGCTTTTCCTTCTAATTCCTTAGGGAACTGGAACATAATAACCTAACAGAAGTAAACAAGGGCTGGCTGTATGGTCTACGGACATTGCAACAACTCTATGTTAGCCAGAATGCCATTAACAGGATCAGCCCAGATGCATGGGAGTTCTGCCAAAGACTTTCTGAGCTGTAAGTCCTGGGCTGCTTTTTGTTGGGCATTTCGTAATGTTGCAGTGACAGATTGAAAGACTCATATGGAGCAAGCAAATTACCAGCTATGCTCTCGTTTTCCTTCTTAGGCCCGTGGTAATGCTGTGTATTTTACTTCTAAGTGTTCTGTTTGAGAAATTAATGAAAACACAATAGTTAATCAAGTTTGACAGTATCTTCATAATTAATCCACCTCTACTTGCCTTTAAAGTGTGTTTTCAATGTTTCTAGAGACTTGTCATACAACCAGCTAACTCGCCTCAAGGAGTCTGCCTTTGTGGGACTGGGCTTGTTGGAGAAACTCAATCTGGGTGACAATCGCATCAGTCACATTGCTGATGGTGTCTTTAGAGGTCTGACAAATCTTCAAACCTTGTAAGTACAGAAAACTCTTAATTGAAATCTCACTCCAGTACAAATAACAACAATGAATATTGTGCTGTGCAAGCTTGAGATCAGGGCACTGTGTCCAGTTCAGAGCTCCTCAGCTTGAGAGGGACAGGGAACTTTTGGAGAGAGTCCAGCAGTCCCTTCCAACCCCAACATTCTGGGAGTCTGTGATTTGGTATTGTTGTGTTGTCCTGCCTGCAGGTGTGGTGGGGCTGATAATCTTTTGGACTGCGGAGATAAAGAGAGTTTTGGCCCAGCTAAATGAAACCAACCACTTCATTTTAGTGATGATAAGAAACAGTGGCTTGGTGACCTTGAGTGGCCATCTGCATGTTGTACTTGTTCTGACAAGGTGTGGATAGTCAGCTTGTGTAAAGAGCCTGGACCTCTCTTTATTCCAGAGGGTTTTGGTAGTGTTGGCACCTCAGAAACCAAGTGGTGAACTCTTTTGATTGCAAAAGGTATGATTTAGCTCACTCTGCTTATGTGCTGAAGTCACAGGTGTAGCATATACAGGAGGAGTGTGGGATTCCTTGCTGCCAGAGGCACAGGGCTGCACTTACCAGGACCTTTTGTAGCAGCTGGTTGATATTTCTGACTAGAAAAGACTCAATCCTGGCTCTCTATTTAGAGAAAAAGAAAGTGTCCCAAGTAGATCTGAACAGTTGTAATCATCCTAAACAATGGGAGTGGAGAAAGGCATGAAAGTTTATAACCCCTCTGTCAGTTCATTAAATAAATGCTTAAATAAGCAAACTCACCAGAGAGATTTATGTAAGCAGTCATATTCTGTTAACCTTTATGCAACCTTTTAATGAAATAATTAAAACTAATTTCTTAGATTTAGAGTAGCATGAAAAAGAAAAAGAGCAGATTAATTAGTAGATTTTCCTGGGCTCCTCAGGGGCATCAACAGCTGAGAGGCTGGCGGTTTGCTTCGGGGTCGGAATGTGCAGGACCAGGGCAGTGGTGATTAACAAGGCTCCAAGCATTCGTGCCCAGCAGAGCATGAGGAGCCAACTCTTCAGGCTCACACAATGAGGGGCTTTTCTTTTGGGTTGCTCACTCATTTTGCTAAGTGCTCTGAGTAGTGGAGTGTAAAAATACTTCAAACAACAGGAGATACGGTGTCGCTGTCGGATTCTTTCCATTGTTGATTGTATGCTGGTTGTTGTGTGCTAAGGCTGACTTAAGTATTTCTCTGCACGTTCAGCTCCTGCTGCTATTTTGCAATGCAGCTTTAATTACCAAGAATAAACTGTATATTAACTACAAGGTAATCAAGAGCAATGCAGGATTAAAGGTGTGTGTAAGGGTAGCACCGGCGTTTTGAAGTTTTACATCTTATCGCATTATGTGTTTCATAACGCTGTGAGTAGCGTGGCATTCATACTCCTCCAGCATTCTGCAGTACTGGGGTAGTTCTGGAGACAATTCTAGAAACAAGTTTCGAATCACAGGATTTGACAACTGGAAAGAAGTTTGGTGTGTTGTTCATGTAGTCATCCTTCTCATCAGATGACCTCCGTGGCGAGCACCGTCGCTTGAGTAATTTTTGAAGAGGAAAATACTTAATGTGAGCAAGTGTGTGAAGGCCATATGTGTTAAGATTTTGTGATGCATGAATCATGGAATTTGTTTCTTGTCCTACATGTAAAGTGTATATACATATTAATTGTGGAAATGACTGCTGTGTGGTGTTAAGAACAAGACCTCCAAAGTAACGTTTTACCACTGCCAATGTCCTGGAGGTTGCTCCCAGTCTCTTCCCGGTGTTCTGTGCTATTTACACTCTCACCCAAGGGCATGGAGATGCTTCAATTTGCCACCATTAGCACAAGGAAAGAAGTGTTTATATGAGATGATGTATCCAATTGCCTGTATATGTAGGTAGCTTTCTGTGTCAGTTGATTTGTTTGGAAGCTCCATCAAGCTGATGTTTGTACTGTCTGGTAAAATGTAGTACGGACTGTTTTTCAGTGGTGTGTTTTTTCTTTAAACACACTCTTGTCTGCAAGAAGTCTGTTCATAGTGGTATCAAAACAAATGAAAACTGGCTTTGACAGAAACTCTTGGCTCAGTCCTTGCCATTTGGGCTAAAAATGCAGCTGAATTTATTTCTCCTTCTGTCTAAAAAGCATTTAATCCTCTCTGAACCACATGGATGTATTACTTTTACTGTTTAGAGCACTCTTCTACATGAAGGGCCGAAGAGCTGTGCAGAGGTCAAACAGAAATCCCATTAGCTGGTAACAAGATTTGTGAGCAGAATATCAACTTCATTCTGAAAATCTACTACTTTGTGCCTGGCAGCCTTACACTGTAACCTGTGTGTAATCTCTTAATATGCTAATGCTATTATAAGCCTGTTACTTGGGAAGATTAGTGCTGCTAGTGTATTGGTTAGTTCACTTACATGAACCAACTTGCTTCAGGAGCCTCTCCCAGCTTCTGGTAAATAGTCCCTCACATGACAAATGCTAGTCAGACTGGGTCTTTCCTTAAAACCACATCAAGAAGTTGAACTGCAGAATTTGTTTGTGGTTCTGTCTGCAGCACTGATCTGGAACAGTTCTGTTTTCCCTTGCATCTCTAAAATGGGATGTTCATCTTCTGACAGGCTTAGTTTAGAAAAGATTTGAGGCCTTCCAAGTGGCACTGTACCACAACACCATAGCTGTCCTGTGCAAGAGCAAGTTCTCTTCCCTATCTCACCACTGGCAGTGGTCATGGTGCTGTTACAGAGCTGCTTTAACAGAAAGCTCTTCTCCCACAGGGATTTGCGGAACAATGAGATCTCCTGGGCCATAGAAGATGCAAATGAAGCATTTGTTGGACTCAGCAGGCTGGATAAACTGTATGTATTACAAACCATTGACATGACAGTACTTCCCAGGCATGCAGAACAGCAGCAGAGTGCAAAATATTAAGTAATTGTGAATCAATGACACAAGGCAGAAAGCCTTTCTAGTTCACAGCTGTGTTCAGTGTGTTTTCCCTTGTGTGCTGCAACCTCTTGATACAGACTTCGGTTCCATGTTCAAGAGCATTGGATCTGTGTAGCTCTGGATTACCTTGCAGCACCAAATTGAAGAAATTAAGCACAAGTGTTTGACTGCATTCATTATGGAGTAGCCCAGTCCTCCTGTGTGATGATTGTCACTTCTTGTGCTTGTTTAGTTTGGGTAAAAGTTATTGCTTATAAAAAAGACCCAGCCTACCACAAAGTATTTTTCGTGTATTGAATAATCAGCTTTTCAGTACTTACACTGTGCACTTTTTATCCAGTGCCATGTGCTTTATAGAAAGCAATATCCCATCCTGTGGAGCTGTAGACGTTGCTTATAACAAACAGCTTGGTGTGGGGGTGCAGTCTCAGTAACTAATGTGACTGTGGCAGATTGATATTTATTAGGAAGTTCCTACTGCACTCCCAAGTTCTACTTACCACTGCTTCATTCTGCTGATTTAAATGCTCTTCTGACACATGTCCAACACAAATCTCTAAGAATGGAAAAGAAACTCTGTTCTTGGGTAAATTAGTTGAGCCTTTAAGCTCACAAACTAACATTTAATCTTTTAGCTCTGTTAGAATTAGGAAAAACTTAGTTAAGCATCATAGGGAACTTCTTTTGTATCTTTATTTGTGAACTCATATTGACATTAAGTCTGGATTTGGGGGGTTTGTTTTTCAGAATCTTGCAAGGAAACCAGATTAAATCAATTACCAAAAAAGCATTCTCTGGTCTTGAAGGACTTCAACATCTGTAAGTACTTGTAATTATTTGTCAACTTTGGTATTGTGTTTTCTGTCAGATTTTCAAGAACTAAAATTGACTGAAGGTAGCATACAAAATCATACTTACCCAGTCTTGTTCTCTTTGCTTAACTTACAGAGATTTAAGCAACAATGCAGTAATGTCCATCCAAGAAAATGCATTTTCCCAGGCTCACCTGAAGGAACTGTAAGTTTATGTCAATTATTCACAGACTCTTTACAAGTCTTACCTTGGAATTTACCATTGTAGGACTGGCTGAAATGTGTCTGCTTTCTTCATGAAGTATTTAAAGCAATGCTGGTGAATTATCAACTCAAACTTGGCAGCAGATGTAAGGTTTGATAAAGCCAGCACCTTCGTTTCCTTGGTTGTGTTAGGTAGAAAGTACTTTTTTTCCTTGTAGTGCTGTGCCATTAAGGATTTCATACCTTAGGATTTTGCAGCCAGTTCAGCATACACTAGCACGTGAGCAGTGAACAAAAGAAATAACTCATTGAGAATCTTTCAGACATTTTGTCTTCCCATTTTTTGCGGGCTTGGTAAAGGCTTTAAGTCCTCACAACTGGATGAGGATTTTTACTTGCTCAGCAGATGCTTAAGCTGCTGCAGCCTCTTGTGATCTTCAGACATTTAAAGTATTATCATGTGAAGTGACCTTCACACCCCAGACTAATCCTACTGTAAGGCATTCACCTCTATGAGATAAAGTCTTTGAATATTGTGGAATCTTTTAAAAAACTGTTATTCAATTAGTTAATCTTGGCCAGATGGACTTAATCTGCAAGCTCTGCCAGGTTGAGGAGATACATTTGAGGTGTTCAAGATAAGACTTTCATTGCCTTCTTTAATGTAACTTAAAAGTAAGGAATTGTTGGTATGTATGGGCAAAGAGCAGGGTGGAATCCTGGCTTCTTTGTGTGCCTCTCTCCTCTCACTGCTGGATTCATCTGCTGACAGGTCACTTACTCAACTGTTGGCTTTTCTCCTGTCAATCCTACTCCTATGTAATAGTGAGGAAACTTAGAAAAGCAAGTGGTGGGGAGGAGGTTTTTGCACCTCTTCTATGGAGCAGAGAAAACACTCTGCAGTAGAGACCTGTATGAAACAAATCACTCTCATAGTTAAATATTTATTAGCTGGCATGACAGTGACTGTTGAGGCTTATGCTCATTTCACAGTGGCAAGTGTGTTTAGTTTGAGACATGGAGCTGTGTTATGTTCCTTTTAATTGCTTTGAAGAAGGTTGGGATAATTGTAAAGACAGGCTTAATATTCCTTTTTGGAAGCTGAAAATCCAAGGTTATTTTCTTTGAATACAAAAGAAGTGTAAGGGTTTAATGCTGACATAGAGGGAAGGTGTTTCTCTGTTGTTCATAGCATACATAGCCAACATTTTATAACACCCATGGGCATAAAAGAGTACTGGAAATGCTGAAGTCTCTCAACGTTTATGCTTTCAGTTGTTTTGCTGCATGAAGTCACATGTAGGAATGTGGAATACATAAACTTTAATCGCCCTTTCTGTTTTGCCTTGTCTCTGCAGAGTTCTGAACACTAGCAGCTTGCTTTGTGATTGCCAGTTGAAATGGCTGCCACAGTGGCTCACTGACAGCCATTTACAGCAGGCTGTAAACGTTAGCTGTGCTCATCCTGAATGGTTAGCAGGACAAAGCCTTCTCAGTGTGGACCCTGGTGATTTTGTCTGTGGTTCGTATTTTTTAATGACTTTTGATATAAAAACATGGTAACATAAATCTGTGCAGGTACCTTTCTGAAGTCAGGCTGTAGCAGTGCTGGAGATACTTGGTCTTGACCACAGTGCACACATGGGCCTGTGTACATCACTGGCTCTGCTTCAGAGTTTGGGATTTAATTCTCTTTCTTTTGGTTTTGTTGTACTTGAGCACTGAAGCTAACCTGAGGGAGTAATTATGTGAGACTGCATTGTTTTTCATTTAGGTTACTGTTAAAAACTGGTTATTCTTCTGTTCTTCTCTGCTTTTAGCTTTGGAAGGACTGTTGGACAGTTTCTTACTGGTTCCTGTCCATACCAGCAAGGCTGGAGTAGTTAATGGAGCACAGTTTCTGATGCTACACATCTGTAACGTTTATCTGATCTCTGCCACCACAGTTTCAGGCATAATAACTGAACCGTGAGATGGAAAATGGAGACTTTGTCCAGAGTCATGTGTGAAGTATCTGATAAGTGTTACTTGTATGTACACAATTCTTTAACTCTTTTGGTGGTAAAGGCTACAACAACCATCATGTAGGCACAAGCACTCACTGGTTTTCCATTCTCATGCCACCACTGTGGTGCCTGACACCAAATGCTGTGTATACCTAAGAGAATGTCTGTGCTGGCACAATAGATATTGAAAAAACTCCTCGAATGGGATGAGCTAGAGGGAACTGCCAGCTTGCTGTGCTTTGTATTTGTACAACTTCAAGGCTCTTCAAGATATTTCAACTCTCTGCAAATAAGTCTCGGTCATTTGTAAAGTAGCCTAGCTCTTCAGCCAAGCCTGGCTTTTGGCTGTCATCTAAATATAGCAAGTTCCAGACAGTTGTACAAAATGCAGGGCACTGCTCAAAAGCACAGTTGTTTTCAGTGCTTGTCCTGGATGCCTACCTGTGGTTCTAAATCCTCTTTCACAGCTTGATTTCCAACTGAAAACAGCTGAATATGTACATGTCATGCAGGACAACTGTTCCCAAAGCTTTCTTTCTACTTGCATTGTCTTTTGAGTGAGTTTTCTTGCAATATTAATTGCAAGGTAACTAATCATGGTGCTTTTATTTTCAGATAATTTCCCTAAACCTCAGATAAGGGTGCATCCTGAGACCACAGTTGCTCTGCGAGGGATGAATGTGACTCTGACTTGCACTGCTGTGAGCAGCAGTGATTCTCCCATGTCCACTGCCTGGCGTAAAGACAGCGAAGTGTTGTATGAGGCAGAGGTTGAGAATTTTGCCAGGTATCAGAAGCAAAGTGGTGAGGTGATTGAGTACACCACTGTCCTGCACCTCTTCAACGTGAATTTCACTGATGAAGGAAAGTATCAGTGCATAGTCACCAATCACTTTGGCTCCAATTATTCCAACAAAGCCAAGCTGACTGTCAATGGTAAGCAGTAATGATAACAATGGAGAAACATTTCAACTAAAGCTCTATTTAAATAGCTACAAGTTTATTTTTCACTCGAGCTAGCCCTAAATAGTCTTGCAAGACTGTCTCAATGGTGTTCAGAGGAATCAAACATCTTTATTTAGAAGGATCAAACATTTTTATAAAGCAAGAAAGAAGTGGGTTTGGTTTTTTGTTTGTGAGTGAAAAGCCTTCTGTTCAGTTTTTTAAAAGGGCAGATAGTTCCCATGCTTTCATTAAACACAGTTGTTCATCTACTTAAGCCGAGGTAGAAGTCTCCTAAACTCAAAGCTCCCTCTGCTGTCTCTTTAGAACAAAGCACCTTTCTCAT
Organism: Urocolius indicus; assembly: GCA_013401255.1. Taxonomy (NCBI): domain Eukaryota; kingdom Metazoa; phylum Chordata; class Aves; order Coliiformes; family Coliidae; genus Urocolius; species Urocolius indicus. Next base: position 95,293 of record WBNH01010235.1, read on the forward strand.
GTGTTTGTAAAGCTGGGGAAGATCCAAATAACAATAACTGGTGGGACTGGAAATGAACTGATAAAGTGCCTTGGTTTTAGCCATCATTATTGTGTTTGTTTTGGCTTGAGAGAAGGGTGATCAGAAAACGAGGTTCACATCAATCAGTAGAGCACTGACCCTCATTGTGACAGGGCAGAGGTGTCTGTGTTCCTTTAGCTTGTCCAGCATGGATAATGCAGGCTTGGACTGACATGATGGACGTTCACCTTCCCTATTGCCAGGGAAGAAGACACGTGATAAAGAGCTTATGAAGAAAGCTAAACCTTTTCCCTGTCTCTTCCCTGTAAGAAATCTCGTCCTTTAGCTCACTGTGTTTAAATTTGGAGAACAGAGTCTTAGAAATGACTGTTGAAAGTTTGTGTGGTTCTTCAGAAGAATCTGCCCCTCTGTCTTAAGGAGAACTTCATGTGTGTTTCAGATTTGCTTGTTTTCAGATGGTCTCTGTGCTGTGGGGCTTTTGCTGCTTTCTTTTATTCTGGTACTGAAAATACTAACACTGTGTCTCCTTTGATCCAGAGCTGCCTTCTTTCCTGAAAACCCCCATGGACCTCACAATCCGCACAGGGGCCATGGCCCGGCTGGAGTGTGCTGCAGAGGGCCACCCGACCCCACAGATCTCCTGGCAGAAGGATGGTGGCACAGACTTCCCTGCTGCCAGAGAGAGGAGGATGCATGTCATGCCTGAGGATGATGTGTTCTTTATTGCCAATGTCAAAATCGAAGACATGGGAATCTATAGCTGTATGGCACAAAACATTGCAGGTGGTTTGTCAGCAAATGCCACGCTGACTGTGTTAGGTAAGTGGTGCTTGTGTATGGAGCCCTTACACTACCACTGCAGAAGTGATCTCATCTATAATGAGCAATAAGTCCTAAAGAATTAAGTTAAAATAACAAGAGCAGCCCTTGATGTGGGGGTTTCTTTTCTCTCCTTCACAGAAACTCCCTCCTTCATCAGGCCCCTGGAAGACAGGACGGTAAGCCGAGGTGAAACTGCTGTCCTGCAGTGCATAGCTGGGGGCAGCCCTGCCCCTCGCCTCAACTGGACTAAGGACGATGGCCCCTTGACAGTCACGGAACGGCATTTCTTTGCTGCAGCAAATCAGCTCCTTATCATTGTGGATGCTGGGCTGGAGGATGCTGGGAAGTACACATGCATCATGTCCAACACCCTGGGCACTGAGCGTGGCCACATTTACCTCAACGTCCTGGCTTCTCCAAATTGTGATTCTTCCCAGAGTGGCATTGTCCATGAGGAGGATGGCTGGACTACAGTAGGCATCGTGATTATCGTGGTGGTGTGCTGCGTTGTGGGCACATCCCTGGTGTGGGTTATCGTCATCTACCACATGAGGAGGAAGAATGAGGATTACAGCATCACTAACACAGGTAAAGTGCACAAAGGAATGCTCTTCAGGCTTGTTTTTAATCTGAAACACTTGTTAAAAGTGGTGACATTCCTGGATTCATAAATTGAAGAAGTGAAAGTTCCCTTCTAAAAACCTCTTCAGGAATTTGCTCAATTCCATCATTTTAGGTTTTTTTAAATACCAAAAGCATGTTATTTTCTTCCCTTATACACAAGGTTTGTTCTACATTGAGAAAAACTGGTAAAGTTTAGAAATACATATGTGAATAAACACACAAATGTTTTCAAACCTGGAATCGTGTGTAAACTTCCATTCTGGTCCTGTTAGTTTTGAAATGGGATTTTTTTCAATCCTTGAAGTAAAGTATGAGAGTTAAAATTTTAGATGACGTTTTTGGATGTAATAGTGTGGATGCTACCTTGAAATCTTTAATCATTGCTAATTCTGCCTTGCAGAGGAGATGAACCTACCTGCAGACATTCCCAGCTATCTGTCCTCCCAAGGAACTCTGTCAGAGCCTCAGGAAGGCTACAGTAACTCAGAGGCAGGAAGCCATCAGCAGCTCATGCCTCCAGCTGGTAGCTACGTGCATAAAGGCACAGATGGTAAGCAAAGCCCTCACATGTATCACTTGCACTTCAGCAAGATGCCAGTGCACTGTCTCATCCTCATAGCTGGCAGCTGCCCTGCGTGATGCAGCACAGTACTGCACGTTAACATCAAAGGTGACTTTTCCTGGATCCAGGCAGATCTGGAAATTTCCAGTGATCATACCGAGTTTGAGGCATCTCCTGTTTTTCTTTTAGTGTTTACGTGCTGCTCTCAAGGCTTCTGCATTCTCAGCACATCATTTAATCTTTGGTCCAGCAATGTCTGGGCTCACGTTTGCTGGGAGTGCTTTTGCATGTGGATGTCACAACTGCTGCCCATCTGGTGCCAGAGTAGCAGAGCTGTCTCCAGAGGCTCTTTGCATTTAGCAAGGTTGGAATGCTGATAGAGAATTCCTAGGTTAAATGTCAGGGTAGATTTTTAGACTATTTCTTTCCTTTGGTATCTCGAGTCCAGGCAATAGAGGTGGCAATAAAAGTTTGCTTGGAAGGTGACTTGCTGTACCTTTTATCCTTGGCATAAAGTTACTGCCTCTGCCAGTTATCCCATTCTGGGATTCTGTGAGACAGTTGGGCTGAGTACTCTGTTACCATATTGATTGTAGAAAGGCCCTTCAGACTGTGATGCTGCACTACACAATTGTACTAAAGATGAAAGAGTCTCTGGCAGTCAAGCATTGGTTTTCCACCATGTTTTATCAGGTGGTGCAGCACCGTTGGTGATCTGTTCAGACTGTTACGACAATGCAAACATGTACTCCAGGACACGAGAGTACTGTCCCTATGCCTACATCACAGAAGAAGACCCCCTGGATCAAACTCTCCCTAACCTCATGGTGCAGATGCCTAAGGAAACATACCCAACATGTGCCCAGCATGAAACCAGTACTGTTGACAATCTCTTAGCAGACAGAGACATGTCTGTCTTCCTCACCAACCATGACAAAATAAGTGAAAAGAAAATCTCTACTCAGCAGATGAATGGTGAGTGTCCCTTTTCTGTTTTATTGCTTTGTATTCCCTGATGACTTTTGCCTTTCCTGTGCTGCCCTTCACTATTGACAGCTAATTCTTCAAGTGGCTGTAGTTCATGGAGTAACTCACCTGTTCATTAACCACTCATTCTCAGAACTAGCCCTCAGTTTGCATCCAGTAGCCAAGAGCTGAAGCAGGTCATGTTAAAAAGTTGATACTAATCTGCAGTCCATCTCTTAAAGTTTGTGGAGTGAGATCCTTTGCATGCACTGTGAGGACATCTGTTAGCTGAGAGTTAAAGCTTTGTATAAGGAATTCAAGTAGCTTTTCTGTTTGAAAAAGGCCTGAGTTTAAAGGACCCCAAAAGATGTGGGGTTTCTGGTAAATGGATTGGTTTTTATGTGGACTTCCTTCCAGGTAGCCTTTTTAAAACTTCCCACTGACACTGTGTGTACTCTGTCTGGTAACTGCATCAGCTTGCTGAAATGGGAGAGCATCCAGTAAAATATGCTCTCAGAAATAGAGCAAATGACCTCAGAATGTTGTTGCAGAGTCCCCCAACTCCGAGTCATCTGTCTGAGATCTGAATGTGTTTACCATGAAGTCCCTCCTGTTCATCTTCTGATTTTTTTCTTCCCCAGAACCTTTTCAGCTTCCTTTATGGGGAGTAAACAAAGACCTGGCTCTCTCTCACTCACACTTTCTGCATCAGCAGTCGGCCCTTGAGAGCTCCCGAGCCCCCCGAGGCGAGCCCGTCGCTGAGGGTGACCGGGGCCAAGCCGCTTCACCCCGCTCTTGCCGCAGGCTCCGGGAACACAGCTTTGATTTCAGTAGGACACGGAACATTCACGACTATAGTGAAGCCACGTAAGACACTCCAATGAAGTCTTGAAAGCAAATCCTCTCAACTGACTTGTATTGACTACCTCAGGACTAACCCCAAGGCCAAAGATGCTCGTGTACGTGTGCCTACGATTACAGGCTGACCAAACTGAGTTGGGCACCCCAGGAAGAGGTGGCGTGTGCCCTTTGTTTCCTCTTCCCTTGGATTCCTGTGTATTGGAAAACGGGAATGTGCAACAGAACACGTGGCTGATGAATGATATCTGCAGGAATGGCAATGAAACGTGGATTTTTCTGGTGTTGGCAGCAGCCTTTGTGTTGGTGCTTGCTTTGAAAATGTCTCCAGAACGCACAACTACTTCAGTGCATTGTCTGCTTGGAAACAAATGTTCCTCTGCGTGGAATTCCCCAGTAGCTGTAAGCATAAAACTCTTGGCCAGCTTGTTGTTCCTTAGACTGTTACCAGTCTAACTTTGGGGCTCATTTTCCCCTATGAATAATGGACTCTGGTTGTAAATGAATTTGCATTTATAAATATTTTGTATACATTTAAGCATATAAATGTGTTGGCTGTAATGTAAATATATTTTTTATTATGCCAAAGTGTGTATCATACTGTTAGTCTGGACAGCTGCATATCAAGCCATATGGGGTTGGTTTTGGTGGGACAGAAGACTTGTTTCTCATGATGAGAGCTGTCTTTGTTATGGAAAGAAGTGAATTTATGATAGGTGTATGGTGAAACTGTGATACTGATGAATTTCTTGCTAGATATAACTCTGTGCATTAAGCCTGGCTGACCTGACTGCAAGCTGATCTCATGACATGAGCAGACTTCCAAGTTTGACCCATATAAAAGTGTTGAAAGAGTCCTTCCAATCTCTGTTGTGCCCCTGTCTTGTCCAGGAGAGCATAAAGCCTCCCCAGGGCTTAATACCAGACTGTGGTATCCAGCTTCCCAGAAGTTCTTGTAACTAGCAAACAAAAAAGACCCATAGGCAAAAGTGTTTCCTTCTCTTCTGGTAAAATAGCTCTGAGACTGGAGTTTTGAGTGATTTGTTTCAGGAGTTTGAGCTTTCATCTCTTAAAAGAGCCTGTGTGTTGCAGAGGAGCCTCCATATATTTTTCCTAGCTGACAGTAAAGTGAACTTTTAAAAACATTGGATAACTGATGAGAGCATCTGATAAATACTTAATGACTGTGCTGTGGGTTTTGTTTCCTCTGCACAGTCAAGAGCCATATTTAGTTTCAAACATTTCTTTCTTTTCCTTCGTAAAACATCAGGCAAGATTGTTGCCCTGTTGACCTGTCCAATCATCCCCCAGAATTCAGCAAGGCCGAAAAGCTGAAATATTTGACAGGTGAGGCATGAAGCAACGTGCAGGGAACCAGTCAGTCTTTAAGATGCAGCATGAAGAGGAAGTGCAGGCTTCATTGGTTACAGTGGGATGTACCTGACAGAATTAGGAGAAAAAGTTATTGAAGACTTCTTGAAAAGTCCTGGGAAATGCTCCTTTGTGTAGGAAGGGATAGAGACTCCCGAGTGATTTGGTTTGCAGTGAGAGTGCTGTGCTCAGAGAGTGGAGTCATTCAACGTCCTGCTCACACCAGGAGAGCGAGGGGCTTTCTTCCTCGTGGTGGTGTTTTGTCAAGCTGTGGGATATGTACCAAAGTGAGAACAATTGCATGATCCGTTTTTGTAAAGGCAGAAGAGCCTTTATGGGGCAGCCCAAGATCCATGGATCCATTCCTCAGCAGGAGGGGTGTGCCTGAGGTATGAGATGCACTCGTGCGGAGTCACGGCGGAAGCTTTTAAGACGGAATCATTTGAGTAAATGAGTGAGGAAACGCTGGGAATGATGATGATTTTCCCACAGCCCTTTGGGCATGAATAATAGTCAGATCTATGCAAATGAGCAAATATCAAGGGCTCTTACCATGCTCTCAAAGCAGCTGTGGTTGCTTTGATAGCCAGCAGCTTTAGTGGGAAGAGGATCCAGTTGTCCTTGACCTTTGGATAGAGAAATGCAGGTGTGTGAAGCTGTTGGGGCTCTGACATCTGAAATGTTTTGATAATGTGTATGCTAAAAGAAGAATCTTAAGTTCATTCTTTTCTGGTTTTATGTCCTACAAGCTTTTCCTTTCTAGACAGTATTTAGGACATGGTGCTCATTTTTGGTCCAAAGTTCTCTCTGTTGCAGGAAGCCAGTGCTGTCACTTTAAATCCAGATGATAAAGGTCATGTCATGAAACGACAGCAGCAGAAAATCCTCATCCTTTTGGGCTGCTTGCTTCTTTCTTCAGCTGCTCACAGAGGCTGCTGTGGGCAAAATAGCACCTTTGCTGCTGCTCTGTCTCCCATCACCATTTGGCAAATGCTTGGTCCTTTTCCTTTCATTGCTGTCTTCTGGGGAGTTGAGCTGATACAGATCTGTCCCAGCATGGCTGTGGATGACCAGACCTTAGGTGTCCTTTGGGCACAACTCCCTTATGCCCCCTTAGGTAGGTAAAGGTGTGCTTGGCCAGGATGAAGGTTTAAGTTACTGCTGTCTGCACCAGAACAAACTGAAGAGATAGCTCTTGCTGCCATTTGGGAGCCAAATCTGTGCTGATTCCCGTGAGATACTGGTCTATGAAAGCTGCCATTATGAACTGGAACATTTGCACCCTTCTGTGAGCAACAGAGTCTCTTTAAGGGCCAGAACCTGGTTGTAAATAGCTGAAGCTTGTCTGTCAGTGAACACCTTGCTGTGCTTAGCATCAGGGAGGAACTTCCTAGGAAGACATGCAGGAAAAAAATGGAGTCTTTCTTCTTTCCCCCTTTCCTGCAGGAAGGTGGGGCAGAGAGGCCAGTCAGTATTCAGCAAACACTTCTTCAATCAATGCCGAGGTATCGACAGAACAGGAACTGGGGGTGGATAAGACAATGTGAGCAAAACTGCTCTTGTTCCCTGATGCTGTTTCCTAGTGTCTATTTATATTTCTTTTCCCATCAGAATGTACATTTTGTATAGCATGTGTAATATATGTCTGTCTATTGTAACATACTTTCATTCAATAAAATGCTATAGCCATGGGGCATCCCGAGTGACTTCAGGAGTTTTGCTGGTTAAGTATCAACATGTTAAACCTTGCTGGCATGGCAACTGGTTCAGGTGCCTCTGTTTGAGCCAAAAGTTGACCTCTCAAAGTCCCTTCCAATCTCAAGCACTCCTTAATTCTGTGATTCTCATTTCAGTTTTCCAGTAGGAAACACCCCTTTGTACTTCTCCTGTGGTGCTGTTGCCTCTGGGCCAGGAAACTCGCAGGTCACTGCACTCCCAACGTTGGCTTCCAACTGTTTGGATCCTTTGAAGTACCAAAGAGATTTTCATTGTAATGAGAAACTCAACAGAAATGAGCAGGTGAGATTGTGCCCCCACGCCCCCAGTGCAGGAGGAGTGCTCACATTTAGGTGACAACATGCTGCCTGGTGCCTCGTGGCCTGTGTCTGTTCCTACACACGGGAGTGTGGTGGCTGTAGGACCTTCACTGAAACATCCAAAGAGGAAATCCAAGCTGTAAACAAATGTCACTGCTTCTGTTGTGTTCCTTCAGCTAATGGGCTGCTATTTCTCCTCACGTGCCTGAGTGTCAGGGAGGTGCTTCTGTTGTGTTCCTCCAGCTAATGGGCTTCTATAACTCCTCACATGCCTGAGTGTCAGGGAGGTTCTGACACTGGCTGCACTGGACTGGACAGGCAATGGAACCTCCTGCCACCTCTTGCCAGCTCAGGAGGCTCCTGTCCTGTTCATAAACTGTGCTGGGGTTTCCCATGGGACAAGAGCTGAAGCATTCCTCAGATTTCTGCTTTTGTCCATGCTCTGATATATTTTCACACCACTGCAATTACAGAGGGATGGCCTCAGTGATAGGAGCCTGCCCCACAAGCCTTAGAGCACAAGTTGTTGTGAAACCCCACCCCATCCTGTGATCCCTTCAACAAGATGCTCAGGAAAAACCAGCTGTTGCCTTCCCTGGTAAGTTCAGCTCTCCCTGGTTCATTATGGCACAGTGTCAGAGAACCAACAGCTATTGAAGATAAGATCATGAATAGTTAATGTTCTCAGTTACCCAAGCATATTTAAAAATTAACACTGAAGCCTGGTGTTGATGAGATTAAACTGGGTCATCAAAGAGAGGCAAAAACAGAAAACAATTGCATCTACCCTTGGGCTTCACTAATGACTCGAGTTTTTGTGGAAGATCCCATCCTTCCTTTGCTTTAATCTTTCAGTGGTTTAAAACACTGGCTACTTTATTAAACCACCCTCCCTCCTATCTACCTTGTTCTCCTCTCCTCTCTTCTTGCAGCAGTTTGTGACCCCTTCAGATGAGCCTCCAGGCTCAGGAGTGATGGTGGTGGTGGTGGTGGTGGTGGTGCTGTGAGCATCAGCCCTGGGCACGTCTCCCTGAGCCTCGTGGAGCTGCTGCACTGCTGAGCACCTCGATGTGACAGGGTGGATGACACAGGGTGATGGTCAGGGCTGCATGGCTTGGGGACGTGGGCAGAGGGCTGTGGCTGGGTGCAGCCCTGATGCTGTGCTCCTGCTCCCAGAGCAGCCTTGCCTGTCCCTGACATCCTTCCAGCCTCCCACGTGGGAAGGGCACCTCCTCTCCTCATGCTTTCTGTCAAATCGAGCCCACCACTGTCCTGGGCAGCCTGTGCCAGTGTGTAACAACCCTCTCAGGGAAGTTCTTCCTCACCTTCAATCTAAACCTCCCTTGGGGCAACTTCAGGTCATTTCCTTTTGTCCTATCACTTGTTATGTGAGAGAGGAGACCGACCAGCACCTCACTCCAGCCTCCTGTCAGGGAGTTGTTAGATAGTGATCGTGTCCCCTCAGCCTCCTCCAGCACAGCAGAGAAGGGGCAACTTCAGATCCTCTCCTTTAATCAAGGGCCTTTTCTCCCTGTGCCTGGGAGACAGGCCCGGAGCAGGGTGCCTATTTGCAGGGAAATGGACAGCTATTATAGATAGTGTTTATCTCATTTTCTCCCCATGAGATGCCATCGATTTGCCCTGCGGAGGGACACACGCTGATTTAACGTGAGCGGTTATTGACAGCCGTGCCAGGGAGGCCTCTCCTCCTCTGCAGCCTCTTTTCTCCTGATAATATTTCATAGCAGGGTTTATCTGATAGAGCTGCCTCACCCTGCAGAGGGGAAGCAACCTCAGCCTCTCCCCAGTCAAGAAGTTGAAGGGAGAACTCTCCCACCCCCTCGGGACTGAGCAATATCCCCAGCAGCAGGGCTCTGGCCACCAAGTTGGTGCCATCCCCCCACTTTCCTCACTGTGCTCTGCTGCTCAGGCCACTCTGGGCAGGTCTCAGAGGGCTGGGAAGCACAAGCCCAGGTGGCCAAGTCGCAGCTCAGCCAGCAGCAAGTTTTTGTGGCCAGTGGGGCCCTGGTCTTGCAGCTGGAGGTGGAGGGAGGGGGGTGTCTGTTTGTGGTGGGCAGCAGCAGCATGAGGCAGAGCAGGCCTGAGGGAAGGGTTAAAGCTCCATCCCTGAGCCCTGACGCACAGATCCCAGCTCTTCCCTTCCAGCTCATGTCTCTTGGCAAAGGCAGATCTGCTGTAAATGAGATGCTTTTGCTCACAAGGTGCGTGTAGCGCAGGGGATAACGGCTCCCCTCCTCGCTTCGCAGCTTCCATTTCACATGAGCTTTAATGTCTCTCCTAAAGACTTAAGCTACGTAATTCACCTCAGCATTTGGCACAATCTTCCCCCTTCCTTGCTCAGATTTATTGCTGATAGCACTTTGCCTGATGCTGGATGCTGCGGGCTGGGTGGGGGGGGGGCTGTGATTTGTGACTTGCCAAAGGCTATTTCAGGATGCAGAAATAAATGTGCCCCACTCGATTAATAGCTAATGGCCTGCTGAGAGCATCCCTGGCAGCAGGAAAGGGCTGCCTGGGCAGAGTGAGGAGCTGTTCTACAGAGCAGGACCAATCCCTCACTGAAAAATTGTAATTAACTTAAAACAAATGCCCAGGAAGGGCCAACCGGTAGCTGCCTCTGCTTCTGAGACTCATCCCTGCTAATTAAGCAGTGTGTCAGTGCCAGTGACCTACAGATAACACTGAGCCCAATTTGCATTTAAATTAAAAACCATATTTTTAAAGTAAAAGTTTCATTGAGGCCTGTTTGTTTGTCTTTCCAGGCACACACGTTATCAACCCCTTCACTCATGTTTCTTGACTGGCTTTTGGACTGGCAGCAGCTGGAGGGGGCCAGGAGGCAGGGACAGGCTCTCTCTCTGCCCTCAGGGGCTCTGGCACTGATCTGGAGAAGTTTTTGGTGGAGCCTCTGCTACTTCACAACGTGATGAGCTCTGCTGAGTGTCCCCACCTGGGCTGTTCATCCTCGAGACGCTGCTTCTGGCGGTGAGGGGCTCTCAGGGTAGTTCTAAGTGGGATGTCGCCTTTCTACCTCCTGGTTTTCCTCCTGATGTTGTCATTACTGATAAGAGAAGACTAAGGCAGGCATCTGGTCTTCACTGGAGTCCTATCACACCTTCATTTTTCAGTTGTGCATATGGAGACACAATGGGATTCTCGATGAGTTCTCCCCTGGCCTGGGCTGCATCTGCACACCAGCATTGCCACAGAGCACAGCAGTGCCACTCGGCTCATCTCTGGTGAGGAGCTGCAGCTCTGGCTGCACTGAGCAGCTTTTCCACAGCAGCAGCATTAATGGGATTTGTTTTTCTAAGAAAAATTGAATTACTGAGTATGGGCTCCAATTACACCCAGCAGATACACAGTCACCCATAAATCCAGTGACCTCCTGGAAGGGAACATGGCCCTGGCAGCCAGGGCAGGTCTCTGAGCCCGTGTAGCATCGTGAGCAATGATGCCTCTGGAAACAGCCTCCAGGAATCAGCACTGTGTCACACTCAGCACTTGCAGCTGCAGCAAGGTGCAGGGGCTGCTGGCTGCCCCTCTTCCCTGGGGTCAGCAGTGCTGTCCCCACAGGGCTGGTGGTCCCCCCTTTGCTGTGGGTGCCTCTGGGGCTCCTGCCCTTTGCCTGACCCCTTCCTGTGAGCTCATGGGCTGCAGACCTCAGCTGGTTGAGCCAGCACAGCCTCACACAGAGCCCAACTCCTGCATACCTTTCATCTCTGTGCTTTCCAATGCCATCAGATGTCCTCTGGCTCCTTTCATAGAGACTGACGCAAAAGCAACTGGCCCACCTCCATCCCCCTCTGCAGCCAGCCTGAGGGATGGGTCCCATCCTCTGCAGCAGCCACAGCACTTATTACTTACCTGTCCTGCTCCCAGAGCACAATGGTGCTTTTCCCTCTTCTGTGTGACATCTGTCCTTGTCCTCCCTGTCCCCACCACAGTGTCTGGGACCCCCTAGGCCAGCGGTACCCGTCTGCCCACTGCGGCCCTGCCCTCCCTTTTGGCTGCCCTTCTCTCTGCTGGGGCCTGACAGCTTTGATTTCTTTCTCCTCCTTAGAGAACATGAGGTTTTTGACAGCTGCCTTTGCCATTATTCTTCCTGTAATGCTGTTGTTGTTTTGTGTTACTGTCAGCTTGCATCTGATTAAAGTTCTTGGTGCTCTGTCAGCAGCAGCAGCAGCCGAGGAGCACGAGGGGCTGCGGCTGCTCCCGCCTCTGTCAGGGGAAATTGCCTTTTATTATTGATAAGGCAGTGCTGCCTCTGGAGGACACGAGTCCCTGACAGCAGGCAGCAGCACCCAGGGTGCTGGCAGCTGCTCCTCTGGCTGGGGCAGGAGGGGAGAAGAGCCCAGGGTGAGGTGGTTGCTGAGGTTGGGATGTTCTCAGTGGACACCTCTGCCTGCTGTGGGAAAGGGGCTGATCCTGCCAAGAACATCCCAGCTGCTCCTCTTGTGCCTCAGAGGAGAGCAGGACATCCTCCTCCTGCCCTTGTGCTCACTCCCTTTGCAGATTGGTAGCGTGGCACCCACAGACCCAAGTCCCCCATGACTCAAACAGGAGCCCTGAGAGGAGCACACACAGGGCAGGGGAAATACGCTCTCCTGGTTTGCTTGAGCTGGGGGCTGCTCCAGCACCGGGGAGGCTGTGCATGTCAGTGGCTGTGCTCCTGCCCCAAACAATCCCTTTGGGTCCCAGCAGGGTGTCTGGGGGAAAGAAATCTAGGTCATGTAAAAGCTGTCTCTCTGAACATTAAATATTTATCTGTGTTTACAGCATGTTGCAGCCCCCGGTGCAGAGGAGGGGCCGTGGCACCCGGAGCAGTGTGTGTGTGTGCACGTGTCCCCGAGCCACAGCACAGGTGGGACAGAGGCAACAATGGAGCTGTCCTGGTTTGTGCTGGGACAGAGTTCATTTTCTTCCCCTTAGCTGCTCCAGGGCTGTGTTTTGGATTTGCACTGAAGAGTGTTGCTGGCACAGGGATGGTTTGGGTGTTGCTGCAGCACAACGGCTGCTGCTGCTTCTCACCCTGTCCCACCAGAGAGTGGATTTGGGGTGGGAGGAGGTTGGTGTGTGCACCAGGAGCTGGGAGGGAGCGTGGCCAGCACAGCTGAACTAGCCCCAAGGCTGCTCCATCCCATAGGAGTCATGCCCAGGATAAACTGGGGGCTTGGCTGGGAGGGTGAATTGCTGCTGAGGTATCGGCCAGTGAGTGGGGAGCAACTGCACTGGGCAGCACTGGGCTTGTTCTTGGGGCTTGTTTCTATTAATTACTACGATTATACTTTATTCTCCTTACTGTTACTATAGTTTAGTTCAGTTATTGAACTCATCTTAACCCACAAGATTTGCTTTTCTTCTCAAGTTCCTCTCCCCATCCCACAGGAGCTGTGGGGAGGGCAGTGAGTTAGTGAGGGGCTGCGTTGCCCACTGGGGCTGGAATCGTGACAGGGCCCCTCAGGGATGTTTGAAGGGGATGTGGATGTCCTTCGCCCATGTGCTTGTGCTTCTGCTGCCACATTCTGAGGGTCCTGCCCACGCTGAGGTTTGCCCCTACCCCAGAGTAATGCTGATTAACAGCCTGACGGCATAACTGGTCCCAAGAGATGGAGGCAAAGGAGTGGGATAGGGGATGCTGGCCAGGAAGGGAAGGCTCAAGGGGAGGACAGTGATCTGAGAGCTGATATCCCATGGCCAGGGTGGGTCTTGCTCTGGTACTGAGCTCTGGTTACAACTGCTGTGTGAACAGTGGAACCTTTGCGGAGCGACTGACGCTTCCCACGGGCTGCTAAAAATTCCTTGGCAGCAGAGCAGTTCCTCTGGCTTTGTTCAGCTGGAGGGAGCTCTTTCTACCCACAAAGCTCCACACACCAGACCTGGTGCTTCAGGAGTCTGGGCAGTCCTGGACTGCTGCAGGGCTGGCCAGAGGGGCAGGGCAGGGCCAGCTCCAGGGCGTGGGAAGCAGCAGCTTGGAGAGACACGGATCCAGGCACAGGGCAGAGGGGTGCAGGGGGCTGGGGGTGCTGGAGGGATGCAGGCTTTGCAGGAAGCTCCTCTACCTGCCTGTGCCTGTGTCATACTCTTCCTTGTGACAGATTCATAGAATCATTTTGATT
>WBNH01010236.1:0-41280 GCA_013401255.1 Urocolius indicus
AAAAATCCTTCTTTTTTTTTTTTCTTGAGTTTTAAGCATAGTGAATTAAATGTTTTCTGTTTTGACATGATCCTTTGGAATATTGTGTATGTACATGCATGATGTGTATCATCTAGGACATTTCCTCTTCAGTGTTATATATGCAAAATTAATCTGTCTCAAAAAGGTTAAAGGGAGATGGACATTGCAAATATTTTTAAACAAAAGGGAAGTAAAAATTCTGCCAATTCTTCCACCTTGAAAACCTCAGTGTGACAAAATAGCAGTAATGAATAATATCCCTCTTTCAGTAATTCCACGCTACAGGGAATTGTTTGTGGAGAGTTACTGTACCTTACAAAATAACTGTTGTTTAACAGTCCAGAGTTGTCTGTATTTTTCAGGAGGATGAAAGGATTATTAGCTGGATAGTTGTATTATGAGGTTTAACGAACCAACGGTTTTAAAATCGGATTTGTTCTTAACAAGAATAGTGTGAATTCATTTTGAGTTTTGCCTGAGAGGTGAGACCTCCAAAGTTGTCCCAGAGGTGATAGCATACCTTTTTTTTTTTTTTTTTTTTTTTTTTTAGTGCAAAAGCTTTCCATCATGTTGTATATATTTATGCAGCAGCCTTATACTACCCCTGAAAAGCTAGATTGAGTCAGAGGAATCAATCCAGGCTTGAGGGACATACAGCAGCCTCTTAGGACCTCAAGGTTTAACCATAACACCGCACAACATCTTGGGACAAGGAGTGAAGAAAACAACAACTGTTGGAAACCATATTAGAGATTAAGGATGGCAGAACATAATTGGGTGATTAAGCGTTGGAGTCAGCTTTTTCCTATCTATGGTAACAAAAAACAACATGGGATTTTTTTTCTTATCCTTAATTCCTAGAAATACTTAGTACTTGTTTCTTAGCTTATCAACAACATGTTGTGGCTGTGTCAAGCAGAAACATTAGCTTGTGAATTAGCCCCGAGGCACTGTCCTATATACTTCTCTGCAAGCGGGGTGCGGGTTCTGCTGCCTCAGAGGACGAGTGCCTCCTGCTGATTCTGCCTTCAACCCAAACACTGACCTCGCTCTTCTGACGGGATTTGACAGGTTTGCAACCCACGGGTGTGGCTGTCATACCATCATTTCCCCCCTCCCCCCTTTTAGCTTCTTCTCTAATAAACTTGTTAAACGTTTTGCATTAATAGAGAAACTTATGCAATGCGTGTCTTGCCGTCTTTGACAACTCATTTTATGTCAACCATCAACAATTTTCATTTAATGGACACGTAACATCCCTGGTGTGATTATTTTTTTTTACTTCTTTAAACTTTTGGTGTCAAATTGATAAGCCTGTGAAATATAAGAGATAGGCATAATGCAGCTTTATACTTACAATTGACAGTGAGGCAGTGAAGCAGAACCTCAAGAAAAGCAACCCAGTTCTGCATATGTAACCACGCAAGAACCCAGACTGGTCCCCAGTCCCACCTGACGTTGCAGCTTCGTGATATCTGAGCCAATAATAGGCAGAGAGTGTGAGTTTGTGAAAGTAATTATATAAAGCTTATGGCAGGGGACAAAAAGAAGTGGGGTGGGGAGAGAAAACGAGTGGTTTCACTGCTCTGACAATGTCCACAGCTGTGATGTCATAGGTACAAAGATGATAATAAAATTTGGCCAATGTGGTGTCAACTACACCTTGCTCCTTTTGTCTTTTCCCTCATATAATTTTGTATCCATGTGTGAATCGGCTCATTAGTGGAGGAGAGTGAAAATTGAGGTCAGGGTATTTAAACCTGACCTGTGCAAAGGCCATGCAATGCCTAAGCCCACCGGGGGTTTCACTTCAGAGCCCCGGACCACCCTTGAAGGTGACACCAATTCAAGCCTCATTTTATAAAGGCCTTATTAATTATTGTCTTTATAAGGAGGAGAAGCCATATAAAGAAATGTGTCATTCTTAGAGTAGGAGTAGGCAGGAAAAAAAAAAAAAGAGAGAGAGAGAGAGAGAGAGAGAGAGAGAGAGAGAGAGAGAGAGAGAGAGAGAGAGAGAGAGAGAGAGAGAGAGAGAGAGAGAGAGAGAGAGAGAGAGAGAGAGAGAGAGAGAGAGAGAGAGAGAGAGAGAGAGAGAGAGAAAGAAACAGAAGATCAAAAGAGAGCTTTTTTTTTTCCTTTTGCTTTTCATGCCTCAGAACCTCAAAGGAGGTCGGGGAACAATCAGGCTTAGGGGTCTCGTGTGCTTTCTGGCAATTAGACTCAGCTGATGGGCTGAAAGGGATTGAATGGCAGGGTTCAAGGCCCTTCTCCAGAGCTTCAGACAACAGGCTTTTCCAAAGCAGCAGAGCAGCAGACACCACTGAAATCATTTCAAATGGAGACTTACAGCCAGGGATTCATTAATTCACCGGCCTAAACAATTACTGGAACATATAATGTCTCTATATACACTTTGATAAAGACTGTCATCCTAGACCTTCATTTTCTCCATTTTTATTAGAGATTTTTAATGTCAAGTTTGAAAAGAACCTTTTATTTCTTCAATTATCAAATTAAACCTTTTATTTTTTTAGGGGCAAGGTAGGGGGAATATAAATTCCAGAATTTTTGTTTTATGACTACAATTTATTTGAATTACAAGAGGAGACTGAGAAAGTTTTGTAAAGCATCCTTAAACATTCAGTCATAAATAGGATGGGAGCCTGAGTAGCAAGAGATCCCATCCTCCTCCTCCTTCCTCTCTTTGAAGAGGGTGGTCTGGGACAAATAGATTTAAATGAGTTTGATGTGAGAGAATTAGCTAATAAGGGACATGCAGCAGAGCACTCTATAGAGGCAGGCTGCATTTACTCTTAGAATGGTTTGGAGTGAGCAAACTGAATTAACACTTTTAGTATGGTTGAAATGTGTTTTAAGTAAGAGAACAACCTATTGTGCTTCTGTTTTTTTCTTAGGAAAGGATTAGATATACCCAGGGGGGAAAGGTTTTAGTGAAGACCTGTGGTTCGCTTATAAATTGTACTTGAGCATCACTGTGAAGATTAGAGGTTGGTACAGTGACTGGACCCTCTGGAACACTTCTAACAGGGTACAAGTGTGCTTGGTAGAGAAAGTACAGCTCTAAAAAACCCTTATCCTGGGCTGGTGTAGATATAAAGTCTAATTAGGTACAGTCCAAAGTAATATTTCTAGTGTAAAATTGGATTTTTGATAAAATTATGTTTTGTGTCTCTCTGTTACTCAGACACTTGTTTAGTTGCTTTTTTCACTGTGAGACAAACAGCAAAACGCTATGTGTTTTAGCACACGAAGATTTAAACGGAAAATATCTTGATTGGAAAATATCATTGGCATGTCTTAGAAGTGTTGGTTCACATGTTAACTCGGGTGAATATTTTTAGATGTTTTGCAGGGAAATGACACGAGAAAGTTGTACAATGCTTGAATGGTCCTTCTTTCAGCTGTGATGTAAGAAAAACTTTGTTTTAAGTGAAAATTTTCATTCACACATCCCTCAAAAGATTCAAGATACTGAATTCTTTGCTATAGGCTTGTAATAACTATTACTTAATTGATACTGATCTTATTCTGGAGCTTGAGACTAGTTAAATCAAAATAGACCCACATCATATATTTGGATATTTTCCTAATTCCTGAAACTGTGGTATCTATAGAGATATCCAGTAGCCAAGATGATAATGATGGGAATCTGTTGAATATTCACTATACACCTGAGGATGCTAGCTTAAGTGGAATAATTTGAATTCCTTTGTTTATAGACGGGGAGAAGGAATGGTACAGAAAGGTAGAGTTGGGTTAAAATGAATCACTCTGAGTTATCATAAGAGCCCTTTCCATTACAATAAATAAGTATTATAATGAGATTCATTGAGGAAAGTTGTAGCTCTGTTGTACCACCAAACTCATCTAATAGGTGAAATTAATGAGACCGGAGGTTAGAGTTGTCTTCTCTGCATATCTGTATGGTATCCAGACCACAAAATTTCCTTCCACTACACACTTCTGTGTGTGATTTTTTGGTTTTCATTGTCTCATTGTCAGACCAAAATCATTCCAATTTATATTGCGTAACTGGAGTCTTAGGCATTCATTGGACACAGTTTTTGTTTGTCATGAGTACAGCAACGCTATGCAGTATTAGCTTGCACTAATAGCATTTTGAGACAATTAATTTATACTCTGTAAAACTCTCCCACTAAGGCTGGACTATAAAGACAGTTTGTTATGTTTTGTGTCAGTTATCTGTTGAACTTATTTTTGTGACCTCTGCTTAGCTTCTTTGTTCTAAGTACATCCTTTCCCTCTGATAGCCTTGTGTTGAAACTCTACCATGGTCACTGTGTTCCTGTTTACTCAAATATTCATGCTCTCTGTTTGCTGCAAGGCTAGAGAACTACACTGTTGCATTTTTTTACTTCCCTGTTCTCCCCTTGTACTTGAGGTCTTGCACGTTTCAGCCTTCTGGATTTAAGTTGCATTTTAAATACAACCTGACTGGCGTGCTACCTCAAAACTAGGGGAAGATCTCAAAGGAGAAGGATGCAAAATCCTACTAAGTTACTGTTGTTCTTAGTGATGTCAGTCCAACAGCTGTAGGTAACACAAACATTACCAGTAGATACTTGTCACGAGCATTCTACTCACTGTTTGCTTCACAGTATGGGACATGTTTTTGGGGAAGATGATTTCACTCATCTCTTGCTATGGTGTTTGAGACTATTCTTTTGACTCAACACACCAGCCACCTTCAGCTGTAATCTGTCTCTTCCCCACCATTCTGTCTCATTCCCAAAACAAGCCTCTTTGTCCTTGCCCACTGCCCATTTATACCATTCTCAATCAATCTTCATTGAATGCAGCAGTACATCATTAACTTGTCTTCCGGCGAGCCACTTAACCCCCTAAACCCTGGAGCAGATTCATTACCTTGCCATCTTCCAGTGAATGGTCACATCCACACTTGACTTAGGCTATTACTTAGTCACACGATTCATCATCCACATGGGTAGTTTTTTGCTCCTGATCAGATTGGCGTGACAGTATCTGGAGTGTATTACAAGGAGATATCCCAAGAAAAAGGCTCTACTTTGTAAGTTTGTCTACATATATAACTCTTACTTGACCCTGCTCTTCTCCGTTATCACCCGTGAGAGACAGAAGCCATTATGCAGCCCTTCTTTCTCTGTGGTCCTGATAGCTGTGGGCATACTTTGAAAGTGAGCTATGCTTTATCTAAAGGACATGTACCAGAATTCACTGCAGTTTTAGGTTGATTCTTGATTTTTACATGACTTCTACTATTTTATGAGGTACAGTACTATTACCGAGATAAATTTGTAATACATAAGACTGTAATACACAGATTTTTTTTCTTTTTTTTTTTTTCTTTTTTACTCTGCTTAGTATCAGACCTGAAATCCAGAAAACCCATCCTTCACTCTCAGGAATGGATAAATTAGAACTATTCTTTTTTGTTTCCATCACTCTAGGAGACTTATCTTATTAATATTCCCCCTCCGCCCTCTTTTTTTTTGTTTTGTTTCTTTGGCTTTTTTTTTTGTTTTTTAGTTTCCTTAAGCAGCTGAGATAGTTCACTTCTTGCTGAAAAGCTCCTCAATAATTCTGAGCTTATAATCCACTGTACAATCACCAGTCTGACTTGGGTAATCGCACGTCACAGTATGATTACCAAGAAATAACTGAAGAGCGATTATACAAATCCGAGAGTTCTAATTTGTTAATAATGACTTTAAGACAGAGCACAGTGATTCATATGTTGTGTGTTTTTGAGGGGAAAAATCCAAAGTAATTATGTAAATCAGTTGCCTGTAACAACTAGTCAGATACAAAGCTTTGTTTGGTTAGGGTGAGCGCTCAGTAATGCATCAAAACTGTGGAGCATCCCTGCACTTTGATGCACAGAGGCAGTTCTACTTCAAATGCAACGTATTTCATTCCTTCTAGCCAAGTATTACTTGCACTATCCTCCAGGAAGCTAA
This sequence comes from Urocolius indicus, assembly GCA_013401255.1. Taxonomy (NCBI): domain Eukaryota; kingdom Metazoa; phylum Chordata; class Aves; order Coliiformes; family Coliidae; genus Urocolius; species Urocolius indicus. The sequence continues at coordinate 6,003 of WBNH01010236.1, forward strand.
AACAACCCTCAAAGCTCACATATATGTTTAAGGTGATTGTTTAGCCTATATTCCAAAAGAGGTTTATAAAGAGATAATTTAGTCCTCGTTTCTTCTTCTGTGCAAGATTCTATGTCACAGCCAAAACTATTCATTACTAAAGATACTCTTCATTAATAACCCCAGAATAAAAGCTTCTCATTACCTTCTCTCTTGCCATGTTGTTATAGGACCTCTGGGCTTTCTTTGTAAATTCTACACGTTATACTTATTAACACTGATTTTAAAAAATAATTCTCACGTGGGATGTAGATTTTTTTTTGAGCTCCATCAAACAAATCATGCTCTTTCTCACACTGAAGACTAATAAGACTTAACCAGTTCATCAGCACTGTTTGATACAGATTTTGTATTAGGACTTGCTGGTTTATTAAACAGCTGTTGCAAATCTATATTCTACTTAAAATGAGCGTAGTTTGGGCAGGTTAATGTCATGGGGAGTAAAACCAAATCATTTTAGGTTTGTCTCAGGAAAGACACTTTGAGAAGGAAGCTGAAGAGAGGTTAGTAGTCTTCATGATAACCATGAAGGAAAACGTTTCAGCCATGGTTATATAAGCCAGACAAGGCTCTGGTTGTAGGCATTGCTGCCCAGTCTATCTGATTTACTACTTTGAAGTCCATCGTGTGTTTCACAGGAAACCTACCTTTAATTTAAGCATATTCTTAGTATTTCAAAGGAGTTTGTTTTTAATGACTTTAGTGGTTCCACTATAGGCTTGACTCAAGGTAATAAGTCAACTTCATAGACTTATTCCTTTGGCTCTCTAGAACGGAGAGAGTTCAGACCTATAGACAAGATGTGTAAGACAAGACTGAGAAGGCAAAGTCATTGTGTGTACAATAGTAGTCTGTGCAGACACTGGTATTCCATTTATATTTTTTTTAGGTCCCATTTGGGGCCTCTCTGTAGGATGAGAATGACTTTACAACTTCAATCCACAGCTTCCAACAAAGAGTTTCCATTTGCTATAATAAATCAGGCTCACAGATGTGACTCCTTGGAGGAGCAGATTAGCTTATACATAGGAAGCTGGTGCCCTTTTAATGTTGCTGATACATTGTGATAGAGGGTAATTAACATGAGAAGAAAAGCAGGAAGGAAGAGAGAAAGGGAAGAGGAGGACATGGGGAACAAAGTGGTCTTTAAATGCCTGAAAAAATGATAAGAGAGAAGATAAGAAACAAAAAAAGAAAGATAACTGAGGAGAGGTAGAGGCCTAGACACTGTTGTGAAGCCCCTCCAGATCAGTGGAAATCAGTGAAGAAGTTGCCATGGATTTAGTGCACTTCTGATCTGACACACAGTGAACAGTTGAGCAGTACTCTTAAGGTGAGGCATTTGTCAGCACATGTAGACCTCGCAATGCCAAATTGTTTTGCTAGTAGGTCTCTGCTGGGTTGGATAGATTGCGTACATGGGGTTCTTGAATTTCAAAAGAATTTATATTTCAGTCTAAAATTTCCCTCACTTTTTTTTTTTTTTTTTTTTTTAAAGAGAAATCCAGCTTAATCCCATGTGGTGATTATAAGAGGAAATCTAAATTTGTGTTCATTTTTGATCTTCTCCATACAAAACTAATTCAGCAGTTGAAAATTACATGTCCATGAAATTTTAAATAACTTTCTTTTTTAGCTGAATGATCTGTGTATCTTTTCACAGTTTAGTGGTAATGGAGAAGAGTGAGGAATCTATCAGATTATCACCATACAGACAGCATATATCAACTTCTATACCTGTTGGATCATGAGAGGGACAGGACAAGATGTACGTGTCCCGTTGCCTTCTTGTAAGCACACCGATCACCTTGAAATCCATAGGTTCTGTAAGATTATAGCCCCCTTCTTTGTGCCTTTCTCTCAGAAAGATAACATCACTTTATTTTCTGCCTGTTGGAAGTTTTTACTCCTCTACCACTGGAGTTACTGTTTTTAAAGAGGGGAACATATTTCCGTGTAAAAATTTGGTCACTGGCTGTTCTGACTTGGTGCTTTGTGAGTGAAGGTGGATGGGGACATTCCAGTTGAGATTGGCAGGGCTTGTGCTTCCCTCTTGTTTGCTTTGCACAGGTGTGAATAGATGTGCCAAATTTCAGACTGTACTAATGTGCCTGGACACTACTTCCCTCCCATAGCAGAAGATACACAAATGTAGAAGCCATCAAGTTTCTGGATGTTCTAAAATGGGACATAGTATGATATATCAGAATCCTGAAGCAATACAAAGGGGGCTGCTAACATATTTCTCTACCTTACCTATGTAAGCAAATTGTGCTCTTTTGATCAATCCATTCAGCCATGCCCAAGCAACTGTCTTCTTTATCAAATCCATTGCTCTGTTGGCTCACTCATGTACAAATAGCGGCCCAAACCCAAAAAAGTTTAAAAATACCCTTATAATCTGAGAAGCCAAATAAATAAATAAATAACTTCTAATTAAATTGTGGTTGGTATATTTTATTTTTTTATGATTTATTGGACAGACTTTTTAGGTCTGACTGAACACCACGCTCATTATAAGAAAAAATAGTAGTTTTTCAAAGCAACCACAAAGACATTTGAATACAGAAAAACTTTTGATGGCATTAGCAGTTAATCTCAAACAGCAGCAAAGCAAAAAGACGGAGATGAGAGAGATAGAAAAGCTGATTGTAAAAGGGATGAAGACAGGATAGCAGGGCTCAGGTGGAAAATCTCTACAGAGGTATTTTTGCACTGGCATGTTCCCCAAACTTGCTTGATCCCCTTCCCACGCCCTGCTTCCCAAAGCTCACCCTCATTCAGGCTGCGCTGCTGTGTGCCAGTTTATTGTGTTTAACAGCAGTTATGTTTCAATAATGCTTTCTGTCTCTGCCTTGGAAAAGTCTTTGGATGAAAGTCACAATTTCAATTACTATTTTTTTTCAGCTTGCCACTTAAAATACGATCAAACATATGGGTGAGCTCCACAAAATTTTTCAGGGAACATTTGAAATCAGAGCAAAACCTGATTGTTCCATCTTATTAGCCACGTCTTGTTTGATGTAGCATGTTTTTCTAACCCGGTATCACTTCCATCTGAAGCTGCACCACAGAGAACACAAAGGTTTCAGTATTGAAGTTGAAGGAGCACTGAAGGGCATCTTACAAATGCTACTTTGTCACCTAGCAGGAGTTCTTGGAAATTTTTCAATGTTTTTCTTTTCTTTTGTGAACGGACATAAAGTGCCTCTTTCAAACCCAGCTAGGGTTTCATTCCTGCTTCTGTGATTCTCTGAGGTGCATTAGTTGAGGCTGGCAAACTTTTAGACTCTGGGGAATACAAAGCAAGATAATCAGTGCAAACTCAGTCCTTGCGGCAACTCTGTTTGGGTGGCTGAGTTTCCCGACAGGGACTGGGCTGGGGGGAGGAGAACACTCTAAAAATGTACAGGAGCGAAAAAATTAAAGCAAGAAGAAATCCTTCCTTTTAAAAAATCGGAATAAAGCCAGAAAAGGATCCAGAGCCATTCAGAGACTGGTAGGAGCTGAGAAAGACACTTATGCAGGTTTGCTTCCCAGATTTTTGCTTCACTCTAAACTTTTATTTATGTGCCTTTTCCTGTGCCACTTTTACCAATGTTTCTCGACAACACATTAACTTCCCTCCCGCTACAATAATCGACTCCAATCTGCTATTATCACGGAAATAGAAGAGGTAAAGTGCCTGTAATAGGATCCAAATCAAATCACTTTCACTTCAGCCGGCTTTTGCTGTGAAGCCGAAGATTCCCCAGGGAGATTCAATACAGAGAAACACCTGCAGACACAGGCTGAGGCCCGGAGATTATATAGAACACGACAGGCTGAGCTTTGCACTAGCATTTCCTTAGTTACAAGATGGTCACATTGGCAGTAATAACCAGAGGCAGGACCTGATAAAGTTGTGACTCATTGGCAAAGCCAGGATCTGACTTTCAGCTGATTTGACCCATCCTGAAGCAACACATCACTTGACAATTTACTGCAGAAACAGCTACGGTTAATTTTTTTTTTCCTCCCCTGAAGCACTTGCCTCAGTCTTGAATGGTTTTGCATGAATCCCTGGTTGTGTTTAAGCACAGTCCAGCCTGAAGAGAAAAAATATATCATTCTCCCCCAGCGGCTAGGAAAGGCCAGACTAAATTGAGTTTAATAAGTTTCAGGTTTAGGGGAAAATAAACCTAGAATCTTTCCTGTGGCATAGGAGACAACTTCAACAAGGGTTGAAGTTAAGATCAAAATACACAGTTTCAACCAGATCTTGGTATAGATTTGAGTTTTGATTTCTTGTTCCCTGTGAATATTGGATTATTAATTCAAATATTTTTCCCCACACACATATGTTTTTATGTAGGTACTTTTTAGAAATACTAAGAGGCTCTGTAGCAGTTACATGTTAGTATTTAATTTGGTATTTATCTCAGGAAAACAATAATATCATCTTAGCGGGATGAAAGCAAATGTAAGTCCTTTCCACATTTGTCACCTGAGATTTGACAGACTTGGCCTTGGTGGAGAAATAACAACAGTGGTAAAAACAGTAAGAAAAACAAAGAAAAGCAATCATTCCCGAATTTTAAAAACCTGTGGGGAACTTTTCATGGCTCAGAGTTCAATGAAGAGTTCAGCTCCCATTTTCACTTTGAAATATCTCCTAATAAGTATGCCAATACCTCTGCTGCTGTTGCAAATGTTATTTGGTACCTGACAGTATATAAAGTTCCTCACATAGTAGGTATGTGGCTTTGATGAGTACATACTGACCTGACATCTGCATAAAACACAGCAGCTGCTACTTGTAGCCTTACCTCCTATACCAACATAATTATTAGCAAACATAATTTGTAGTAATTAGAATGGATTAATACAGACCTCAGAAGCAGGGAGACCAAGGGAAAAAGTTGTACAAAACTTGAGGATCTCTGCGGCCGGGGGACTGTGTTCATGGAAGCTGAAATAATAGTAGAAGTAAGCATTTTCTGTGACTGCTTTAATGTGATCTTCTGTCATGTCCTCATCTCTGAGCACCTTAATGCTTGAGGTAAACGGAGGAGAGACATCATGTAGAGTTTGTTTTTAGGCTTCTTTTCTCTTGAGCAGAGAACTGTTTTTTCTCTAAATGTACATTTAGTAAAGTTTAGTTGAAGTATTTGCCATAAGGCCAGTATATTTTCATGGAGCTACAAATGAAAATAACCAACTTTCTTGCTGCTCTTCTGCAAGCTTTACTCAAGAGTTTATTATAATGAGAAAATATTATGTATTTGTTTTTAGAAAAAACCTTTTGAAAGAAAGGAGATAGGTTTGAAAATTTTGACTTCACATTACAGTACAAGTCACGTTAATGTAAAATATAAAGCTTCTCTGTGTTAAACACTAATATGGGATCAAAACATCTGCTGTGAGAGATATGGAAGTCACATTATCTTGTCAACTCAAAGGCACGCTCCTAATTTTAGAATACGAACCAGAATCCCAAGTCCAAACATTTGTTCCCTGAAAACCAGATCTTAATTTTACAGTTCAATTGCAGATACAGCTCTAAGGGAGTTTGGAAAGCTCTAAGAGAAAGGAGCAAAGTATTTAGATTATGGGGCATCAGCATTTAAGATGGTTGTTTGTAAGTCCAAAACTGAAAATATGAAGTCAATCAAGTGCTCGAGTACAGTGAGAATGTGGCAAACAGCCTCATCCAGCCTCCTTAATTAGATCTGGGACTGCATGGGGCATTTCAAAGCAAAATAAGGAAAAGACTGAGAGGTACCTAAGTATCTTTTTAAGGATGGAGTATTGAATAGTGAAAGATTTTTATCCTTAATAATTGCTGTTTTAGTTCTCTGTGCAAACCAAAGCTTTATATGCAGGAGAGCAGAGGCGAGGAGAAATGGGGGGAGGAAGGAAGGAAGGAATTAGGTCACTCTGTCAAAACATCTTTAGCTTTGCCCGATGAAGAAAAAGTTATAACCGTTACAAAAAGAATCATACTTTTAAAATAAACTGTATGTATTGTATAGCCTGAAATTAAACATTTCCTTTAATTTTCAAGGCTTCTTTATATCATAAAGAAAAAAAAAGGATATAGGTAAAATGTAAATGAAATATCACTGTGAAATTAAAAATTCATGTGACAGGTATCCGTTCTTTATCTTGCTTTTAGACTGAAAGAATCTCACTAATCCAATGGGATTTTGTTAGTATTTTGGTGAAGTCAAAATACTCTTTGAGAGTAATTTTGGTTTGAAACTATTTTGTGATGGTTAAATCTAATATTTTCTACATCTGAAAGCAGTAAACATGGACCAGGTCACACATATGTATGCTCCCAGAAGTGCAATGGGCAGTATGCTCTGGCTTTAGGAGCACTTTGGTACAGCACTGTGTTAAAATACATCTTCAGCCTCAGTCTCACTCTGCTGACCAAGAAAAAGCAATAGTACTGGCTGGAAAAACAAGAGGAGATATTTATAGTATTTGCTGTATGCTTTTTAGAAAGCAACAGGAGCAACAATGGTATTACTTTTGGTCTTTTTTAGGGGTTTAGAGGCTAAAGCCTGTAGGATTTGAAATTGTGATCTCTGACATTACCTTCAAGAAATGCAGAAGCCACTTTCTCCTGTGTTTCCAGGTGTAGATGTGTCTCAGCTGTTAGTTCATCAGCTTCATTTATAGGAAGCTTCAGGGTTGAGTGTGAGGAGAATGAAAATGTCTCTTGTAGCTTGATGAAAAGTTACTCTGCCTTTTTCTTGGACCTTTCATTCAATATAGCACTGAAAAAAAATTACTTAAACACAGAGAGAAGAGAATGATTTTTCTGTACTTATATGTCCAGATAGTGAATTCCAAAAAACTCTAGCTTACCTGATGTAATAATAAGAAAACTACATTTCTTTGCAGTGGACCTTTCCTCCTAAATGATATTTTTGACTGTCTTGTTGAAACTTCTTTTTTTGGACAAACAGCTGACTCTCCTCACATTGCATTACCCAACACAGCATTTATATTATTAGAAAATTAAACCAGTGACTGAGAGATTTTGACTAATTAGGTTTCTTGGATAATAAGAGCTTTTTAATAAGGTACATATCACTTACAATATTGCTAATGAAATGTGAAAGCGATTCAGTACTCTGTAAGATAATGGCTAACTTGTTTTAATTGTTAACATTTTTTCTTGCCTGCAATGACACAGTCATTATTTCGCAGTCACCGCTTATCGCGAAATCCAAGAGGATTAATGGTTTCACTTATACTGGCGAAAATGTTTAAGCTGTCCCGATTATCAGTGCAGTTGGAAAGAATAATGGTTATTTGTCATTGCGTTTAGCAGTAGAATGAATTGTCCTCCAGCCAAGAGAATCATTAACCCTTTGAACGACAGGAATAGAGTTTTACAATTAAAAACTAGGAAACAAAGATTTATAGCTGGACAGTTTTTTTTTTTTTTATTTCTGTAGGTAGTTTATTAGCTTATGAGTCCCACTGGAAGGAAAGATATTTCTCCTGCAAAATAAACCACACAATATATCTTATTTTCCTGTATAATACTTTTTCTGGTTGGAATTAGATGGCACTGAATAATTCTTTTGGTGAACAAACAAATCTCCAAAACTATCTCCTTTCCAAAAAAAGGTAAAAATATAAACCATACGTTCTGGAGAAAAAAAGATGATTCACATTGCTTTTCTGTTAGTAGATTGCTATGTATGTTTAAGTACTGAATTTATAGTAGAATTCTGTCTGTAAATCCCTATAATTCAAACCCATTTACTAAGTATAAACAACTAAAAAACTGAACATTGCTTAGCAGAGTAATTAATATTGTTAATTTGGTTCATCTGGAAAGGGTTTAAAATTGCATTGTTAGTGAATAAGAATTCTTAAAATTCTGTATATGACACTGAGCTAACTGCCAAAACTATAAAAGGCATCATAAAACAAACAATCGAGGGTTTAAAGTTTTGGGCATAAAAGGATAATATAAAAAAGATGAGAGAAATAAAACCATTACTTGGGAAATTGTTTTAAATCAAGGCAAAATATGTCCTCAACATGACTGTTACTGCATGCTGATTTGTAATGCAGTTGATCTTTCTCTGTGAGTTTACATTGGCCTGGCGAAACATCATGTAGACCTTGGTGTGTAGTTTTTGGTTACATCCTGAAGCAGGATTTTGGAGTTGCTTCTACACAGGAGCAACATTGACTTCCTGCAGCACAGAATCTAATTCGTAGCATGGATCTGAGGATGAGGAATGAAAGATGTTTGTGAAATAATTCCTCCTCGCACCAGTGCTGGAAGGAGTGAAAGCCCTCTTGCACTTCATGATTTGGTGGGAGATGGTCAGTGTTTGACCATACACATACATCTCTTTACAATATTAGGTCGTATTATTGTTTTTCTGTCTAAGAAACCCATTACATGATAAAAATAATTTTTTGAAAGGAACAGGATTTATGTTCCTCAGCAGGTCACTCTCAGGCACAGCAGTCAATGTGGTGGACACGACAACTGCTAAGGAAAATCAAATTTACTTGTAGAAAACACAGGTTTGCTGCTTTGTTTTGCTTCTGAACAGATAAAATACAAACTGCCTGATTTTTGCTTAGGACTAATATGCTAATGTGTATCTCAGGGCCTGATCCTCAGCCTGTTGAGGGTGCTAGGCTTCTCCATAGGTTGGAAAGGGTTTTGACTCTGACTTTCAAAGAAGGAGAGGACAGGTCCACCTTTAGCTGTAATAATAAATATGAATGGACCTGAGTATGAAAGAAAATTTGCTGAGCGCTAGAGAAGAGATATTAATGAAGGCAGCAGTGAATGGGGAAGTGCACCTCTACATAGGTAGCAAAGGCAGGAATAGAAACTATATTATTTCACAAATATGTATGTATTTTAAAATAATGTTTCTTCAGATGATTCTTGAGCCTGTATCACGAAGATCAGTGCATATGAACTTGGATTATGATCATGATCATTATTATGTGTGATCTATCGACAAAACCCAGGGCTTCTAAGAGATGATAAACAACAGCTTCTGCAGAAGCCCCCTGAGGTATGCTGGAACTGCACACCCCAGCAGTTTTAGATGGAAGAGGTCAGAAGAAACAGCTGCCACCAGACACAAAAGGACATAGCCCATCCACACAAAAAAAAAAACAAAAAAAGGAAAAAAAGACCCTGACAAAAAAACCCCAACCTGCCATCCTCCCCAGAACCACACAAACACAAATCCACACATAGACAAATTCCCACCGCTCCATAAACCTATTGCAACATTCATAGATGCAGGAATGTAGAGCTATAGATGGGGATGGTGGAATTTAGCTCTGGTTTGGAATTTATGATTGACACTTTTGAGAAACCACTATTAACCGTCCCTATGGCTTTAAAGAAAATTGGCAATGCGATCGCAGGCTTTGTTCCCTTCGGTTTTCTTTTGCAGCAATGCCTGTGCATATGGTATAAGTAAGGCCCTCCCCCACCCCAAAAATGTTGATAATGGTGGCTATTTTGGAGAAGACAATTACTGATGAAAAGGACTGAATGGGTTTTCCCTCCTCACTGGATAGGGGTTCAAATGCTTTTCAAAAAGCATGAAGTAAAAATGCTGCTGCACCTCTTTGGCTCGTCGGCTGCATTTGTCGTACTTTGGCTCCAGCTGAAATATAGTGCTTGCAGGGGCTAGCTTGGAATGTCAACTCCATTCGTGCCTTTTGCATTTTAATTACAAGTGTAGTAGCCTACCAAAAAAAAAAAAGTAGTGTACACTTCTTTTGGGTAGATCATTTATTAAATGTTAGCGGGAGTTCAGAGATGGAAGAGGTGGGCAGGAGCTAACATCCAGCAGTAAAACTGTTGAACAAAAAATTTCAAATCTCTAAAAGTGGGAGGGAAGCTTAATTAATTTCAAAAGAGTCTTTCCACCGAATCTGCTGGAAATACAGTGAAAAAGAGTCATATTTAATCATAACATTTTGTTCTTAATACAGGAAACCTGGTGTCACTGATCCTTCTGTCCATGCGAACAAATGCTTGACATGAAAAACTTTTGGGTTCACTGAGATTAATGGTAAAACTCTTATCAAGACCTTGGGCCTGGTTCTTAAACAGCACTGGTTATGGCAGCACTGATTATTTCCATAATCAGTAAGGGACCCTGTTGGTACACATTCTTGTGTTATAGGTATGCTTTGAGAGGGGAAAGTTCTGCTGATTCGGGCATCTTTCAGGTTCTTAGCAATTTTTGTAAATATTAAGAGACTTATGGTGACCTTTTTTTTTTTTTTTTTGGTTTATAATTTTTAGTGCAAATACCATTCAAACAACGGACATAAAAGTGACACAAAAGCCTTGAAAGATAAACTGGCTGGAGTAAGGAGATGTGACCTGAGTAAAACACATGAGAAAAAGAAAGTATGCAAGAGTGAAGAGTTGATTAGATTTAATTTTGTTACGTAGCAATATTTTGAACCATAACTGCGGAAAGACCTCTTCTGTATTATAGCAAAATATGCTATTTATATAAAAAGTGTTTGTGCCATTTTTTAAAGATTATTTTTCCCCTTATTTAGCTCCTATGTGATAGGAAGGTGGCTTTAAATTAGAAGTTATAGATATCCTGAGGGGTGATGATGCTGTTTTGCCTCCTTTAATCTCATTTTGTTAAAAGAAATGAGGGCTAAACCATCCCCAAAAAAAAATCACAAACAGAGAGTAAATGTCTGAGAGGGAGGCAATAGCAAGTAGTACCTAATTCTATGGGCTTGAGAGGGTTTGTTTTGTTCCTCTTTTTTTTTCTTTTTTTCTTTTTTGGTTGGCTTCTTTATTTCTTTACAGTTTTAACCTTTCTTACTGTGCCAGCTGGAAACCAATATTCTGATTTTCTTCCCGGTATTTAATAGCCTTGATTTCATAGTCTTTCTCCCCCTCTTCCAAAAGGCTAAAATTTTAATTGACACATTCCTGGAAATGTATTGGGTCAATTTAGAGTAAAGTATGTCATTTATGCAGTGTGTGGAGTATTAGTTCTCATGTAAAATACTGCTCTTAATTGATTATCATGTACATGAATTTTCTGCATCATTTACACTTACAAATGTGCATTGCACAAAAAGCTAATAAATTTGAGGTTTGAATATTAACAACATTTTCTTCCTCCTGTGTTATTAGCAGAGAAATCAGCAATAGAGACTGGCAAACTGTTGCTCACACGAACACCCTTTCCAAACACGAGGAGTCTGTGGTCACATAAATGGTTCAATCGGAGAAAATGACCATATGTGACCAATGTCAATAGCATAACTTGTGAGAAGGAGAGCTGCTTGCCCGCATGCAGGCTTGGAGGTCCAGGTCAGCGTTCTGCTCTTTAGTGCACTTCTGAGAAGAGAGAGAAAAATCCCTGTGTGTGCAGCAGGGTGGAGGAGTTGCCCAAACCGTCAAAATCTTCCCACATCTTCCCAGTAAGACTACAATACATAAACAGAAGAGCAGGACACTGTCCAAAAGGCACAGTGCTGACTAAAACAATTGATACTCTGTGCTCTTGCTTGCTTAGCAGTGCTCAAGTGAAGGATAGTTTTGTTCCCATTCTGAAATCAGCTCGTCTGAATTGCCAGGTGATTAGAGGTGTGAGAATACTCGCAGCAGTGGAGTCATACTGTCACCACTACTTGGGTTTTCTCTGGAGCAGGAGACTTTGGTGTTTTATGAGACCTTTGCTGTTGTGTCTGTGTTTTGGTGAGTAAAGCCGTGAGCTACAGAAGCCACCTGAAGCTATTGAACCCTACACATCCATCTTCTATCATCTGCTTTTGCGACTGCCTGTCTTAGGAGAGCTTCTTGCTGCACTATGCAGATGCAGAGCTTCTTGTCTTCTTGCTGCACTATGCAGATCCTGGCAGAGCATCCCTACAGCCTCCAAAATACCTTTTTTTTTTTTCATAAATAAAAGAAGGAAAAGTTTCAAATGACTAAAGTTTTTCAAATCCTAGTAAACAGCGAAAAACCAAAATCAGAGTTAAGTTTTTATGTGCATAATGTATCTGTGTACATAAATATAATAAAAATTGAAACAGAACATTTATTTTCACCTTCAAGTTCTGTTTAAGTAGAGGTATATATAAATATATAAATATATCTTCTACCACATTAAGTAGGTATGAATATACACATTCAGATATGTGTATTAATATATATATTTTAAAAATAATTTATTTTTGGCTAAGTTTGGTAATTGTTTTTTGTTTGAGATCAGCTCTAAACAATTGTTAGTCTTCCTCTTGTTTTAGTATTTAATATTATGTATATGATTTAGACAGATCCCTGAAAATCAATTATCCATATCAAGAGTTATGTTCATTTCATGCTGATAGTATGGAATGATGGGTACAACTTCAAAGAGCTGGCTGATCAGTAACAGGCTAGTTAGGAGCATCTTCAGGCTTACACCCTGGTGATATAACATGGCATTTCAACTTGTCTGTTATCCCTAGAAAATCCTACATTATATGGTGAAATTAAGCATCTTTATACTCTCATAACATCTGGAATCAAGTTGTTTCCTTCTTCTTGTCAGAATCCCAGGTTACTCTTCAATTTCTCCTTTGTTACAAGAAAATTTCCCAAATTAAAAGTTATAAACAGAGAGAGGAAGGGGTGGGAGCAAAGGGGCTTTGCAGAAAGAACAGAAAGGGCAAAATATGGGAGGCACAGGGAAATGACAGACCACATAATGTAGAGGTGATTCTTTGTGGACTTATTTGGAATAGCAGGAATATCTTCTAAGATCAACTTCCTGTTGGTCATATTCTAACCATGGACTAGCTGCTCTGCATGTTGTTGTCTGCATTTCATGTAGTATTTGATCACACAGTCTAGGTGTCCAAAAGTGCTGGGGCTTACTGTTTGGTGTTGCTGTATTCAGTGGTTGTGTTGCATATGAATCTGCTGTTTTGCTCCATGTATAGATGCATTTCATTAGTGGCACTGGTGATCTCTTTTGCATATACCTGCTTTTGTTGCTCAATTTTCTTCCTCTTTTTTTTTTTTTTTTTATTAGGCATTGCAGGAGTGTAATTTACTGTAATTTTTTCAATGACTGAATTGCTGAAAAATAGTTAAAAGCATGCAAAACAAGCCTTATCTCTTAGTTTTTCACTTAAAGGCACATAAAGAAATCGAGACATCGGTTCCCCTGTGTGTATGACCATCAGTCAGAAAACTCTAAGTAACCCTAATGGAAACCGAGGATTAGACNGAGCTTCTTGCTGCACTATGCAGATGCAGAGCTTCTTGTCTTCTTGCTGCACTATGCAGATCCTGGCAGAGCATCCCTACAGCCTCCAAAATACCTTTTTTTTTTTTTTCATAAATAAAAGAAGGAAAAGTTTCAAATGACTAAAGTTTTTCAAATCCTAGTAAACAGCGAAAAACCAAAATCAGAGTTAAGTTTTTATGTGCATAATGTATCTGTGTACATAAATATAATAAAAATTGAAACAGAACATTTATTTTCACCTTCAAGTTCTGTTTAAGTAGAGGTATATATAAATATATAAATATATCTTCTACCACATTAAGTAGGTATGAATATACACATTCAGATATGTGTATTAATATATATATTTTAAAAATAATTTATTTTTGGCTAAGTTTGGTAATTGTTTTTTGTTTGAGATCAGCTCTAAACAATTGTTAGTCTTCCTCTTGTTTTAGTATTTAATATTATGTATATGATTTAGACAGATCCCTGAAAATCAATTATCCATATCAAGAGTTATGTTCATTTCATGCTGATAGTATGGAATGATGGGTACAACTTCAAAGAGCTGGCTGATCAGTAACAGGCTAGTTAGGAGCATCTTCAGGCTTACACCCTGGTGATATAACATGGCATTTCAACTTGTCTGTTATCCCTAGAAAATCCTACATTATATGGTGAAATTAAGCATCTTTATACTCTCATAACATCTGGAATCAAGTTGTTTCCTTCTTCTTGTCAGAATCCCAGGTTACTCTTCAATTTCTCCTTTGTTACAAGAAAATTTCCCAAATTAAAAGTTATAAACAGAGAGAGGAAGGGGTGGGAGCAAAGGGGCTTTGCAGAAAGAACAGAAAGGGCAAAATATGGGAGGCACAGGGAAATGACAGACCACATAATGTAGAGGTGATTCTTTGTGGACTTATTTGGAATAGCAGGAATATCTTCTAAGATCAACTTCCTGTTGGTCATATTCTAACCATGGACTAGCTGCTCTGCATGTTGTTGTCTGCATTTCATGTAGTATTTGATCACACAGTCTAGGTGTCCAAAAGTGCTGGGGCNGTTTTTTTTTGCTTTTACTTCTTTTTGTTTTTCAGTTTTCTTCCTTTTTTTTTTTTTTTTTTTAATTAGGCATTGCAGGAGTGTAATTTACTGTAATTTTTTCAATGACTGAATTGCTGAAAAATAGTTAAAAGCATGCAAAACAAGCCTTATCTCTTAGTTTTTCACTTAAAGGCACATAAAGAAATCGAGACATCGGTTCCCCTGTGTGTATGACCATCAGTCAGAAAACTCTAAGTAACCCTAATGGAAACCGAGGATTAGACATGTTTATTGAGAGAGTGGAATTATGCCCCTTAGAAAGGATGCTTGCTTAGGATCACTGCGGTATGAATCACTGGGACTGTGGCCAAAGGTGGGAAAGAACACGGCTGACATTTGCAACCCTCCCAGCTATCAGTAAGTACAGCCAAAATAATTACCCCAAGGCATCTGGATAACCCAGCCTAATTAGCAGTGCCTGAAAACGAGTGGGTTGCATGTTTATACCTGAAGAAATCAAATTACCCTCATACATTTCACCAGGGGCTCTTCCAATTCATTGCTCTGTTGATGAAAGAGGTAGCTATTTACCATAAAGTCACAACCCCGCAGCCTGTGGCTATTCGCCATGTTGAAGAGTGTTACTGCCCTGCAGGGAAATTATTCCTTTTACTGGAGTTGAAGGCGATATTCTTTGCACTGATGAGCTCTAATACTTTTATGGTAGGTGGCATGGACTGCAGAATAGACACAAACATAGTAATATGCACTTAATTAGATTACTTGTTAATATTGTTCATTCATTTAATTTGGTAAAAAACTGCTGCAGCCAAATGTTCACGCTGGACTGCAGATCTGAGCTCCCAAATCTGAGAACAGATATGGGTAACAAGAGTGTCCATAATGAAAATGTTTGACATGGACTCATTTTGAAGGGAATGTTAAAGCCTCCCAGCTTTACTCAGTCAACAAAGTAAAAAGTAAATCAAATCCTTGAAGTGATAATGTTACCTCAAACCATTGTGATTTCTTGCACCTTCTTTTCAAACATCTCAAACTGACTAAAAAGATCACATGCTATCTCTAGCAACTACGGACCAGATCGAGTCTGACAATTTTTTGGTTCATTACTGTAGCACAATTTCCCTCTATTATGATCAGACGTGGAAACTTTCAACAGCTTTACTGCAGGATCCATGTATTGATGTTAGAAAGTTGCCATTTAAAAAAAAAATTATAAAGAAGGACCTGCTTCTAAATTTTACACGTAAAATATAGGAAAAGAAGATCTAAGCAGAACATTAGTACATTTAAGAATGGCTTTATTTATTCCTTAATGTTTATTATAAGTACTGTTGTGCAGTCATGTGGATAACAGATCAAATGATTGCAACAGTCAAAGTGCCGAGAGTGGAATTTGATTAAAAATAAAGGAAGATGCAGTGATATACAAATCTAATTTTGTAAATATTGCATGGTTTTCCCAGAACAAACAAGGCAGGTCTTGCCACCTCATCTTGACACTCAGTCCTGAGAGACACATGTATGTCAAACTGGCTTGCACATTAAGGTTATTCCTTGGGTAGTCTTCAAATGTGTTTAAAACCAGAAATTCTCAGGGTCAGAGGAAGGTCTGAAAGATTCACAAAACCTCATCATTCCATGTTTTGAACTGACTTTAAATGCAGATTTGTTCTGTGTACATTTGACGAGTGAGTGAACTGAAAAGGAGATGGGGCTGGTAAAATGGTGCCTGGGTATATTAAACAAGCTCTTCACCTCCAGAAGGCAAGGTTCAGATAGGAGTTTAGTGGCCTTAGGCTAGTCACTAGTGGGCAGTTGCCCACATTGCGAAGCATAACACAATTTAGCAGACATCAGAACAATTGACAGTTTCTTCTCAAGAGATGCTGTAGACTCATTACTGGAATTGAAGGGGTGTTGGAGGTCAGAGCTGAAGTGCATTGGCAGATCTGTGTGGAGGAAGTTTGTGGAGCTCTGTGTGGTAGGCCAGATGGTGCTATTAGTTTCTAACTTTCATGAGTACTAAAACTCACCAAATATTCCTCTTGCCCCAAAACAAACATGCGCGCTCGCAGATGCGCAGAAGTAGTCCCACACAGTTTAAAAGCAGTCAGTGTCTCTGGCATCCTTACCAACTTTCCTACTCATTTAACACCACCACAGATTAGAGGACACAGTAATGCAACACTCTGGGCTATTTGCTGAATGTAGCTCATAATGATTGACACTCTTGCCTGCGTCCCGACTTTGAACTACATGTTGTATATTATTATTTTTTGTTATTGTCCTTTGAAATGCTCTGAGATACAACATATGGCAAGTGCCAATGCACCACGGTGCAATGTAATTTAGTCAAATATCAGAAGCATAGACAGCGTAAATGGAAAGCAGGCAAAATATCTGATCCAAGTGCCTACTGGTGTAATTGACTCAGTCGAGCCAGCCTGTGTCATTAGTCCTATAAACAGTTGCATTTACAACAATAAAACTGAAAAGCATGGAAATTAAAAGCTGTTAGAATTTCCTCTTGTGTGCATTTATCTGCACGGATGCTGTATACTCCCTGCACAATTTTGTAATCTGCTTGGTAAAGTGGCATTACAGTAACCTGTGTCAGCCCTGTACTGTATATCAAACAATATCACACTCCAAAGGAGGATTAATCAAAGTAACGGATGCGCTGGTTTAGTACACCATGTCTGCTGTCAATTACACACGCAGTAAGCTCACAAATTTAAGCTACTGAAGAGAGTAAAATCAAAGGTCTCTTTTGCTTCCTATCCTTGAGTACTAAAAAACCCCCAACCAACCAATGTGTATATTTTGGAAAGGATTTCTGGGCAGGTGAAATGACTCCAGGAGCAGGTGACAAGGCAGCAACTGTTTGTGTTTGGCTGTGCTGGTGCCAAGTGCCAAAGGCAGTTGACAGACAAGTGTACCCCAACAATGTTTCACTTATTAAAGAAGCCTTGTCAAACAAGCTGAAAGCCCTGCATATAAGTGACCTTTCCGTTCACCTCCCATTACAATGAAGATTTGAGCATTCCTTGCGAGCCTTCCAGTGTCGACATTAAAGAATCAGAGTGTCTTTCCATCTCTGCTGATGTGCCACTAGACCACTTAACAGAAAATTGAGAGAGTGTATTACAGGGTGAAAGAGCAGAGTTCGGAGGTCACTATCATTCTCATTAAGAGATGTTTCTATGCAGTGCCCATAGGTGGATAAATCAATACTTTCTGTCTGAAAATGATCACACTTGGTAAAGAGTGCTTTAATTGGGCTGTTACTGTTTATGGAGAGTGAGTATTTATGGGGTTTCATGACAATAAACAGCAGAGAAGATGATGGCTTCCATGTTCCTTTGTGGCATGTGATATGACAAGTGGATGACAGAAGATTTTGACATTTCAGGCCTCCCTTGAGTGAGGGGAGCACAAACTCAGCAATTGGTCAGGAAGCCCTGAAGTTCCAAATTGGGATCTGTTGTTTGATGCATATATGATGTTTGTATAGAGAGGCTTTTATTTCAAGTACCTTCTTAAATGCTGCCCACCAAAGAACCTAAAAATTAATGGTCTGATAGTTTAAGAAAACCTTTTCCCCCCCCCCCTCCCTTTTTTTCTTTCTCACCATATTGTAGTGACACAGGGAGGATATGTTCAGTGTGCAGCCTTTTTGCTGTCAGAATGGAGACAGAAAGAGGCAAAGGTTACAGAGAAAAGGGGAGACGAAGATCTTCAGCTCTCACAACAAAACAAGCAAACAAAAATAAGAAAAATGAAAACCAAAAGCTTTCCTAGCTCTGAAGGACACTAAATTCAGACAAAATCAGTCTTTGAACAAAGTTCCCAAAATCCCACACAACGTTTAACAATGCTGCATCTTTACCTGGTGCAACCCAAAGGAAAGTGTGTGCTCATGCGTGTGCAGAGCTGAGGGCACAAGGCAGACTGGGATCTTCAGCCAACCTCGTTCCTTTAGACAGAAAAGTGTTAAACCAGTCTTCAATAAATCTCACCGATGTGGATGTAGTGTACACATCCTGACAAGTTATTTATTTTGAACATGTTTTAGTTGAGATTCCTGGGTTTGACGGTCTCACTGCGTTGTATCTCTGCTTTTCCACTTTGAAATGTGTATATTTTGCAACTTTTTCTAAGGAAATCCAGGCATTTGAGGTAAGATTTATGTGAAGAAAATATGAGAAAGTTACAGAGAACCTAGACATGAATTAAGCCAGCTGTAAGGATTTTTATTGAGACATGGAATAGTAATTGTAATGCATTAAAACCAGCATGGTGTGTTTCCAAAATCCTCTCCATAATTTGGAAATTGTTCTGATGCAAGTGTGTTGTCCCCATTATTGGCTCCAGTCTGGCAACATATAAATGTGAATGAGACCCTGAGGATGTGACCAGAAACTAGTCCATGCTTTGATAGTGCTTTGGGTTGGCATAGACAAGCGACCCTTAAACGAGCCTGTTTGGATATCCCTAGCAGATTATCCTCAATAATCTGCATCTCAGGCTCAGCCTTCAAACTCTACCTGTGGAACATGAAGCTTTCCTGTGAGAATGAGATATTATTTGCTCCTAAAAGACTGCAGTTAAAAGACAGAACGCAAGCTAATTAATATGAAGACTGAACCATGGTCTCATTAATGTTGGGAACATACAGGGTTGCTAGGGCCAGACAGTTTATAGAGTGGAGGATCTGCAATTTAACATACACACAGACTGAAACGTGTTTCAGGTTATTGTTTTGTATTTCACTTGGTATGGGGAACCTTTTATCAAAGTGTTGTTTGATATTCTGACTTGTAACTGATGTACCAAACTGCTGTTAAAGGAAATTCCATTTAAAGAGAGGAAATTCTCCTTTGCTGTATGGATAGACAAACCCTGGAACATGTTATCCTGAGAGGCTGAGGAGCTTTAATCCTTGGAAAGACTCAAACATGGACATAAACCTGCTCTGCTTGAGTTGGACTGGACAGCACTAGGGTTGCCTTCCCCCAGCCTCAATGATTTTGGCATTGTGTGATTCCATTATTTTACATGAGGCATTTTAACTAGTGCTCTGTGGATTACACCAGCTTTTCTCAGGTCACTGAGAAGCAGACTAAACAGAATTCTATCTGCTCAATCCTATCTAAGCAAGGACTACTCTCGGATTGAGTCACTGCCTTTCTCCTGGCCATCAGTGCAGACCAGATATCTAAAGATATTGTCTGTATTGTCATCTCTTTGAGAGTCCACAACTACTGCAGTTTAGAAGCTGTAGTAAAAGTTCAGTAATAAACACATGCAGCCTCAGATAGTTTTCTTTAGCAGAGAGAACCCCAGATTCGAAGACTGACACTTCAGGTTTCAGTGGAAGAGAAATACAGGGTTTTTCTTAAAAAACAAAGGTCTCATGAATTTAATGATATCTTCAGAGGTTGTGTATATAGGTTTGCAAATTATGAATAAATGAAGGCAAGGTCTTTTTGAAAGCATGTGATGTTAGAAGAAAGAGAACAACAACAAAAACCTTAGGCTCCAGTTTTGATGGGAAAATATTACTTCTGGTTATTGTTTCATCAGTAATCCATAATACCTCCAAGGGAACTGCTGCAGTCTGTCATCTCCTGGACAGCTTTAAAAAATGGCATGCTATAGAACTGGTAGGCCCTAAGGGAACTTTTGAATAGCTGATACCTTATTTGTGCAATAGATATTTTCCTTGATAACTGGAAATTAAGCTTGCCTGGAAGAAATGTAAATATCTTCTCTAATTTGCACTCTGAATTACCATTAAAAATTATGTGTGCACATAATCATATCAAACATTTCAGAGCTTAGAAACCACGATAACACTTGGCACTCTCAGCATCTTCAAAGTGCTTTACAAATATTACCAATACATCTTTCCACCACCCCATATTGTTATCCCTACTTTACAGAGGAGGAAAGGATGGTCAGTGAGGTTTCTTAGTGCCTAGGGATCATGCTGTCTGTAAGTAACACTGCTGGGATAGGAACTTAAAAATTTGTCTTAAGATTAAGCCTCTATAGGTAGACTGCTACTGGTACTAATTCACTTACAAGTTGGCAAGAAGAATATCTGCAGTGACAGAAGTGCATATGATACCGTTGCACAGCTATTGTGCCTCCTAATGTAGTTAAGGTATGGCTGGAGAACAAAGACTTTGTTTACATCAATAGAATGAGTGGAAATAAATGGAGTTTTCCTACATAGGTGCCAGTAAATAGCTTGAATTAGAATCAGACTGGTGCATGTTTTAAACAGGCTGAATCAAAGTAAACTCATTCAGGTTAGCTCTGTTTCTAACATTTTCATAATTATTGCTATTGCAATTGGAAGCGAAAAATCTGTAAAGGTTGTGTACTGTAGAGACTCAGCCTAAATTGACCTTGACCATAATTAATGCCATGCAAAATCATTTCATACTGCTAAATCCCTTACTGCCTAATTTTTTTGCTTTTCATTGTGTGAATTCCCAGGTGTTAGACTGTGTTGTAATAAATATTTGATCACACATTTGCAATTTGGAGGGTTGGTTATTTTTTTAATGATAGGCAATGTTCTTGTGTTTTGGGTCTGATTCTGGCCAACAGAAGTCAATAAGAAGTTTTATGTTCTCCTGATGACAAATTAGATTTGGAAGAGAGTTTTCATCTGTATTCTTAGCCTGCAAGTCAGCGCTACATGCTTTTGTAAGTCTTCCTTAAAGGTTTATTCTCAAGAGAAGTTGCTTCCCAGGTGGCTATGAGATAGGCAAGTCATGAAGTTGATTTTCACACTATGTCCCTTTTTCTTGAACTCTACAGTAGAGCTATGGGAATAATAGATTATGCCCCTGAAATGGGCCAAAGGAGGTAGGTGTGCCATTTGTTAATATGTTGGTAGTCAAGCCAGGAGCTCTCAGCCAGCAGCTGCTTTAGCTGATCTTCTGCTAAACTGTTCTTAGTTGTGTTAATCATACATCTCTTGCTCAAACACTAGCTTTAACCAGGGCACAAAATGAACTCCTCTTCAAACCAGACAGAAGGATTTTGGGTAAACTCTGTAGTGAAGCAGTCCTGTCCTTCTTAATTTGATGGATCCAGATGTGATCAGCTCAAATTACACTGCTGCTGAAAAAATGGCAAGATGTAGGATTCTTTGTGTCCTTGGTGGTGTCTGAGGCTGAGCTGTGACTCCGTGGACACGTTTGTTTTTCTCTTACTATGGAAGAGCTTCCTGTCGGTTGTCGCTGCTGTTTTACAGCAGTATCCAGCCTTTGATGGAAATTCAACCTCCTGCTACCTTTCAGCATTGCACAATTATTTGGGCTGCATTACAGGACTGTGTTCCTAGCAAAGCTTGCACAGATTGTGGTCAAACATATGGTACAGATTCCATACAGATTCTAAATCTTGGGATCATAAACTGATATAAGGGAGTCACAATTCCCTCCCCTTCCTAAATCATAAGATAAAAGGCAGCTTTGGCTTGATGGACAAGTATGAAAGTTATAGAAGAGACATTCCCGATGTGGGATGTTTGACATCTTAGCAGATGGAATTAGGAGCCTTAAGAGATGCCTACAACAGCACACCTTTAAAAACGTGTAAAAATGTAATAAAGCCATCCTGAAAGATCTCACATTAGGAACTTAACGCAACTGGATAACACTCAACTGTAAATTGTTCAGATGCGGTCAGTGGGGACTGCTCTTTGATAGACTCTCAGGATTCATCCCAGCATATGCTTCTTCCTGAGTAGATGACAACCATTCATGCTACTTCCGCAGTTCAAAATACATCGTAATGTATTGTTGGAAAGCCCAGATGTCTTCTCCAAATATCTGTACTTCCAAAGATTTGGCAGAAATACTACAGCTGCAGAGAAGTGACAATTAGGGCAACTTTCAAACTTTTAGTGATATTACAGAAAAAATTAGTTTTTTCTTTGAGCCTTTCATATTGTGTAATTTTTGAGGCCACTATCAAGATAAATATTTTTGAAAGATGGTGAAAGACATAATAAGGCAGCTTTAGAAGTTGCATGTTTTCATGGCAAAATTTGCAGTGATTTCAAAGGATTTTGTTTCTGTGAAATGGGAAAAAACAATGTTGATAATTAGGTGAAGTGTAGCAACATTCTATTTACAGTAGACAAATAGTACAGTGATTGAATTTGAAAGGCAAAAAAAAAAAACCACCAGCAGCCAACTTTGCAAAGATGTGATCTTGGATTTCATACTTGCAATTTACTAATCACAAAATAATTCAGTAGCGCTGAACAAAAAAGGCATTTTTATCACCATCTCCTCTCAGTTCACAAGCGGCATTGTCTGTCCCATCGTTTCATGTCAGAGAAGAAGGAATTTTAGCAAATGTTTGATTTATTAGAAAGTGAATGATTCTTTGCAGCCATGTGGGGCTAGCCCATGTTTCAATAAGACAAATTGCATTGTAGCATTCCACTGGCAGCCAATGATAACTCATGATCCAGACAGACTCGGTTATACTAGAATGGATGAAAAGCAGGAGCAAAAGGACACATAGCAGAAGAAAAGAAAATGCTTCAAGAGCTGTTATTTAAAAAAAAAAAAAAAAACAACCCCAAACAACCAAACTCTAAACATTGTTTTAGTCACTGTTTAAAAATATTTCAATTAAGATTCTGCACGGTGCTGCAAGCAGAGTGTGGCAGAATAAAGAGGATCATGTTATCTCTTTCCCGGTAGTAAATTATCATATTTATACTCAAATGCATGCCACTGTCAACTTCAGTCATTTGTAATTGGAAAAAGGTAAGTGATGTAGTAAATGAGACCCAACTGTCATTTTTGTTAAAAAAAAAACAAAAGAAAAAGTAGTAGCAAATGGTACAGTTTTAAAATGAATTAATGTCAACTGTGAGAAGCAAATCCTAAGACAAACAAAATCTGACTGTTCCTGACCTTTAGTTAATATTGATAGTTTATCACTGGAGGACTCATTGATTTATTTTTCAGTTCATATCCGATTATCACTTCAAAATAGCACTGAATATTTTAAAATAACTCAGCCGCCCCTGTTTCAGTTTCCACTGTTCCAGATTATGTGTAAATGTTTATTTCCAACTAAAGCAGCGCTGCTTTTTAAATAGGTGACCCGCCAGGAGCAAACCCCAAGGTGATGAGTTGCTTCCTGATTGCAGAGATGCGTGTCATGAAGTGCTGTGCTCTGCCCGTCGGCTTTGTTCTCGGGGATACACGGAGCAGGAAGGGTATTGAAATATACAGGAATCTTGTTCCCAGGGAGCTGACAGGCAGACCTGAGGGACAGTGCGAAGTGCATACCTGGTATGTCTAATTTTAGGCCTGCCAGCCCTGACACTGTCCCTAGAAAAAAAATCTATACTAATTTCTCAGTGACACACAGAGCTGTAAACTGCAGCATTTTTCATTCCACTACCAAAATATTCTTGTGCATTTTTTTTTCAGTATTATTTAAAGGAACTGTCAAGCCTTCAGCATTTAACAAGTATTTTTAAAGTGTGTTTTTCAGTATAAACCTGCCATGCATTCAAGGTATTGTTGCATGAAAAAAACATAAACCAAAGTATCGTATTAGAAAAGAAATCAACATTAAACATAAACCCAACTTCATTTTATTGCTTAACACTGATATTGTTCCCCATGGGAGAAGTGTTACGGTTTGATAGGTTCCGGGACCCCTGTGTGTGTTGGTGTAAATCAGGAATCCCCTATGAATTTTGATGAGGCTCTGCAATTTTACATCAGCTCAGGATTTTAGTCCAGAGGTTCAGCGTGTACACTGTGTTGAAATAAAGGTGCAGTCATTTTAAATATAATTGAGTAGGCTCATAAGAGGTTCCACTTAGAAGGTAAATTACGGTAACAAGTCAAGAGTGTACTCTGTGTAGTTTTCATTTCAAGTGTATGGTCTTCTGTATTCACTTAACTAGACACACAAATCTAAGCAGACAGATGAGATAGAGGCAATCAAAGAGAAAAGCTTTATTTGGAGCTTATGGTAGTATTGAAGTTTTATTTTGTAGTATTTCCCCATGAGGCAATTTCAGAAAAAGATGAAGAGATGGATCACAAACAATTTAATATCTGAATTGCTGGCTGTTGATCAACTGAATTTAGGACTCCTCCCTGTACTATTCTGAAAATCTTTTCCCCAATTTGAATATTTAGCAAAAAAGGCTGGGAAAGGAACTACTTTGAAGATTTTCTGAGTATACTCTGCTGTTAATTGCCCCATCTCAAGTTAGGAGGAGTTGAACGCTGGTGTTTGCATTTTCTCACGTGTGCTCTGCAGGTGAACACATAATGCCTTGTAATGCTTTTGGTCTTGTTTCCAGAATGCAGTTTCCACTTCAGGAAATGATGAAGGTCTAGAAAAACACTTTCATAATATGAGAGAGGTGGCAAGGGAAGCATTACAGGGCATCAGTGTAATGACTTGTGTTAACAATGTGGATATCATTCAATGTTTATGTTGTGTTAGACTTTTATAGGTTTCAAGTACTACACAGTTTTGGGCCCAACAACTACTGCTTTTTTTAGTACTCAAGGTTGTGTCACGTAATGTTTGCATGTTTACCTAAGGGGACTTTAAGGCCAGTTATATCAATGCATGTAGATAAAGGTAACTTTGATCACTTGAATGTGAGTTACTTACATGTATAAGCATTTGAAGGGATAGGCCCTTAACCAAAATCAGTAGCCTCCACCTCCTCTAGACTTCCTCCTCCATGAAGTATTTTTATCTACTTTTACTCACATAAAGTAGCTTTTTCACACAATGAATAAAAGCAATGGATGCTTTAATTTTGACTTAAATTTCATTATGCAGATTGGCCCACATCCTGGTAACTTTTTTCTTTTATGAATATTCTACTTAAATTGTTTTGTTTTCTTGAGAAATTAAAACAACTCAGCCATTGAATATAGCACATCTGACTGATCAGATAAACTATCATCGGTGTATATAATGGAAATGGACTGAACTGATAATGCTGCATAGCGACACAAACACTGATTGGATTGTATATGTATGTGTAGAGGAAGAATCTTGCTTCGACATGCCATGGTTTGTTTTTGGAACTTGTTGCAAACGTTACAAAGTGTGAGTAGAAAATGAAGGAGGTTTTTAACTGAAGAAACAGACTTCTAAAGAAATAGTGTAATCCACTGATTCCTGTGTTCCCCAAAAAAGTCCAGAGAGCATCGTCCACTCTTGCTTCAGTTCCAGCTGACTGCCTTCTAAGGTGACATATCATTTTAGCTTTGATCAAGGAAAAAGGCTTCTGCAGGCAGCAAAGGAAAGCTGGTTCAGGAAGCACTAGGCTTTCTGTACCCCTCCTATCCCTAGTCACCTGTCAACACCACCTTTCTTGTACCATCTAGGAGAAGATATGTCAAGGATAGTACACTAAGAGTAAGTGCTGCCAGCCTGCTGTGGTGTATGTGATGATGCTTTCCAGTTGGACCTCAGGTGTTTCTTTTCACTCTGGAACATCTGATCTAATTTCTGGCTTGTTGAGGCTGGAAGATCTTTAGCAAGGAGTACTGGAAAGGTTCTTTTGTGCTGACAATAAGAGTGTCATTTGGTTTTCAGAGATTCATGAACAAAACCCAAACCAAATCGCAACTATTTACTTAAATTTGTATCTGCCCACGGTTCCAAAGATGAGGATTTTACAGCATTCAAAAAGCTCCAGTACAAAAGATGAGCGGAAAGGTTTGTGTAGCTTGAAGTCAGAGCTATTCAAACCGAGAAAATCTGTGTGAAAACATGTACATTAGTTTACAGCTGTACAAAACTGTCCATACCTTGAATGCTCCATAAACGGTTTATTAATTATTATACACATTATACTATTATATATAATATTCTATATATTATTGTATAATTCATTATATATTATTAACTGGATTTAATTTTTAGCTTTGAGGTCTGTTGTATTGGAAAGCTCAAACAAAGCAGACAAGCTGGGGGCAATTTCTTTGGAAATATTTCACATTGCTCCCTGCCTGATTCTACTTTTGCTTCCCTAGTAAATTAAGCAAGAGACTGATCAGCATGTAGGACTTCCTAAAGAAGTAGGTAGTCATCTAAGGTTTAAATTTATACAGTGTAAAGACTTGAATATTCTTGATTACAGAGTGTATCCCAGGTGCTGCTGTGCTAGCTGAAGGGGTTGTCACCAATTTCATCTATAATTGCTGGACTTTACCCTGTAGCAGGGCTGACTGCTTCTGAAAGGCTAAGGAATACTCACACTAGTGATTTGGTGGGCACTAAATCATCAGAGGAATTAACTCTGAGGAAAAACTGGTGAAACTTGGACCATAATAAGCAGCTATTGCCTATATAAATAAACCTGCACCCCTTGCAGAAATATAACAGAGCTCAAAAAATCCCTTCCCTCTAGAGTTTCTGTACAGTAGTATTTCCCAGCATATGCATACCTTAGTTATTCTGAGAGATCCTTATGTGAGTCCTTTGCTCTGCTAAAATCTACTTTCTTAGAAAATGTAGAACGAAGGCTCAGGCTGTGATCTCATTCCTACTAGTGCTGGTGACAGGAGTCCCAGGGGCTTCACTGCAAATTAGATCCCCTGGAAAGAGACTGAGAGTCAGAATGGATCCGACCTCTCTGCTGTTTCTGGGAGCGAACTCGTATTCTTCTGTGCCCTTCTTGCCTTGCCTCTGACAACTTTTCCAGTAAGGTCTTCCCTCCTGCGCGCGCTCTCTCTCCTCTTTCCCTCCACCCCACAAAAGAAGTTCAGGACAGGTATTGAATGGTCTGCTGGGCTGCTCCTAAAACATAGCCTCTGTGAGCTCTCTAGCAGCGGTTATTCCCGTTCCCTGGGTGCTGTGGGTTATTTTCTGAAGAAATATGTTTTGGTTTAATTCTGTTTTTCTCCGTCTCTGTTCTCATAACTGTTGTCTGTCACTCTTTTGATCAGTTATACATCAACTGTAACATAACTCTGTGATTTCATTTGGTACCGCTTACTTCATACAAAAAGGAACTCACTCTTCAAAGAAAACTTTTATTTCGTTGTCTGCTACATATGCAAGTATTCCCGAAGGAACAGGGTTATTTATTATTTCACTCCCCGTCTTTGCTTTCCCCTGTTCCTCTCCAAAAGACTAACAGACACTAATCTCCTTTCATCAGGTTCCCTCCTTCCTAATTTTTTTTCTTTTTGCACAAAATGCTTGCCACTACCTTTAACACCTTATTGTGTCTGGAGTGATAATTACTTTCAGTCGCCGCAGCTGGTGCATGGAGAGGCGTGCGGGCCCTGTAAATTGGGAATGGGCAACCTGGGTGGGATTGCAGCAAAACAGAGAGATCTGCAAAATCAGAAACCACGATTTAAAAACAGATAGCTTTTCAAACACTTCCCCCCCCACCCCTTTTTTTTTTTCATTGAACTGCTCTGAGACATATTTCTACTGAGTCACCTCTGCAACAATTCGTGATTCCTGTGTTAGAGAAAGAGACCAGCTGATCCACGTGACAGAAAAATAAAACAAAATAGAGTTTTTTACCTGACACAGTTAAAGTTCAGATTTGGAACAACACACAGAGACATAGCTGAGAGAAAACCTAGCAGGATTGAAGGAAACCTAGGTCTGTCAACAGGTTTTAAGTGTCTCTGGGGCATTATTACTGCTTATTTTAACATAGAGAGTGTTTCTCTGAACTTGCAAGTCTTAAGTCGCTCTTTTACATCTCTCTAGTTGTAAGTGTGGGATTCATAAGGAAATTTGGGGTTATACAAATGAGTAGGAATGCAGGGTTACAACCTTTCAAAAATTACATTTGCCAACACCTATTTCCCCTTTTGTTCTTATGTAAGTACTATCCCGAAATTAACAACAGTATTATCAGTGTATTTTTTGCATATATTTTGAGCGTTGTAGTCCCTCACAGAATATTATGAGATGGTTTATTCTCTATACTCCTACTAACCATGAGGAAATTAGTGTACTGTGTTCACGATGTAAAGTGATTTTTTCAGGAGACTAGTTTATACCTGTTTTCTGAAATTTCCTACTGAGTACTAAGTTATTTAATACAGCACTTGAGATGCTTTTAATAAAGCATTTGCCATAATCAGCACTGCATTGGGCATGCTGGCTTGAACCCCATTATTTTGTCTTCTGTCTGCTCTCTCATTCTGTGCTTGGGGGCTGTCAGATGTTTCCCATACCCACCTAAGGTTAGTCTCAGGTTTGGAGAAGTGGGGTATGTAGTGAAGGAGTGGCCATAGTCTTTTGCTTCTTTCAGACAGGTCAACAAAAAGCGTGAATAATCTGTTGGTCTTTATTCAGTTCCCATGCTTAGTTAGGTTAGAGTTAGGGTTAAGGTCAGGAACAGTGTTAAGTGTGACAAGCTGTGGTATGTTGCAGTTTCTATAGGGGAAACCTTGTGTAGTTGCCTGCTTAAACTGGAGTTAGTTTGAAAGTTAGAAATAGCAGGAAAACAGCAGCCAAGATGAGTGTGGGGCTTTGGTACAGCTTTATGTTCAGGAACTTAACAAAGTATCACTGGCTTTGAAGAAATTATTATTTTTGATTCACATGCATTGGTGGGTTCCCAGATCTCTCTGAGGTCTTGGTCTGAGTTAAGGTTATGATTAGGAAGAGTTAGGGCTTTTATCTTTGATGAACTGTGGCATCCTGCTATTTCCAGAAAAGTAAATTGAGGGAAAGTATCAGTATCTTCAAATTCATTATTCATTATTTGTGGGCACTGTGGGTACTTGTGCATATTCTGACTCAGAGTTACTATTACAGTTGGATTAAGTAAACAGGGGAAGGTGCAGTTGGAGTAACAAGGTGCCCACATTCCAGGAGATAAATGACATGAGTATCTTAAAATGTACCATTCCTTACTTGTGGACATATTTAGAATTAGAATCTGAAAAATTAGTTGTTTCAAATATCCTGGAACACAGAACTTTGCAGGGGTATTGGAATGAGGCTATAAAAAACAATGCTAATTGCAAGAGTTGAGCTGTGACTAGTCTGAAGTCATTAATAGAGGCAATTCCTGTTTCATGTCAGGAATTTTGAAACAGAAATAGGGTTGCCTCTTGGTGCAGTTGGATAGCCTACCGCTTCCCACACTTGTACCTAGTACCTCCATTAGCTTTAAGGTGATTGCTGGCTTTCTGTCTCTATTTAAGAAAAATATAGTCTTTTTTTTTTTTCTACACAGTAGCTTTACACACAGAGCCATCTTTACTGATTTGGACCGGTGTGAACAGTTCTCTGGTTGATAAAGAATCCACATCACTTCTTGTAGCAAGTGGGCTCTAAAAATTTCCAAACAGGCATTACAATACTGAGTTGCAGTCAAAATCTTTGTTTGAGTTAAACATGAGTTGCAGGCACTTGACCAAAGTAGTATTTCAAGAATATATTGTATTTATTTGAAGGAAAATAATGCAATGCGGTCATCTTCTGCTTTGCTACAGGTATAAATCCTCTAAAACCATTGCAAATGTGGCAGGGATATTGCAACCCATTAACCTAACAGAATGTAGCTGTTTTTCTCTTGCAAGTCTTGTCTGACTTGGCCTTTTTCTTTTTTTTTTTTTTTTCTTCGAGCGTGGTTGTATCTGTTAGGTCTGTGTGTATAATCTGTTTGTACACTGTGGCATTGAGTTGCGTTATCTAGACCATCTCCCTGTGAATTAATAGTGAAATAGAGTGGCTTACATCCCAACACCTTCTCTCTCCATCCCTCTGTGCACACATTAAAATGAGCCAACTAAGGTCTTGGTTAAAGTCTAGCACTTTTGTGTTGATACCTTATTGAATTGACATGGTTTTCTATATAATTCAGTGTATGAATGGTAGAGCCTGTCCCTAAAAAGAAAAAAAATCCCTATTTAATATGGTATTTTAGTATGTGTGTAAGATTGTTCCTTGTCATCAAGCTTATGTCCAATATGGAATTACTAGTCTGCATTGTTGCTGATTGTGAATATGTCCACGAAGCTGAATTTCAGATGTCTCTATTTATGAATCTGGCTTATATGCTGAATGCAGCATTTTGTGCAGGTCACATGTTGTATACAAAACATCTGATAAAATGCTGCTCACAGTCTTACAGATCTTAGAAATCCTTTCCATATGTCTAATCTTAAATCCTTTCCATATGTCTCCATCTATACATGAGCACCAATTAGTCAATTAATCTGCCACCTTTATTTAATTAGGTAATAAAGAAGAACTTTTTTTGAAGTGAAATCTTATTTTATTTTTCCAGGAATCAAAAATGACAACTAGTAGCAGCAACAAATTACAAGATAAATTTCATAACCCACTCAGTGAATACATTAATATTACGGTATTGGCTGAGTTAAAACAAGCCCAACATTCTTTTGCAAACAAAATGCATGTGCATGAATCCGAAAAAGATTTATTATTTTTTATTTATTATTTAAAAAAAACCAAAAAAATGGCTCTTTATAGCAGTCCTGGAATGATTGCAAGACATTTTGACTCTTTAGTGTCCTTAGAAATTAACCCTGTGTTAATGAAAGTTCATAAGCAAGAATCCCTATGCAATGGAAATCCTCCCATGCCCCCCTTAGGGCAACTATCCAGCCGCTTTGCAGTGCCTCAGCAGCACAGGGTAACCAGACCAGGGGCTAAGGTGCTGGCCCAGAATGTCTATCTCCATTGAACCTGTCTCATTAGCATGCTTGCGTGTTCCCCGAAGACATTCCATTTCATGTGAAAGCAAAATATAACAGAAACTGGATGTTTCTGGGTTTGCTGCTGGCAGCTGTTACCTTTCCCGGGGAAAAAATTAAAAAAAAAAAAAAAAAGAGTAAAATAAAATTCCTTTGCCAGGTCCAGACCTAGAATAAATGAAAATAGCTACACTGAAGCCCACAGAGCAATATCCCTCTGCACCTAGGGAAGATTTGTCCCATGTATTTCTTACTTCAACCGCAAATAAACTCAATATAGAGGCATTAATATTTTTAAAAGGTGGAAGGGATGTTATTTGCCTTTTTCTTGTAGCAGTACAAGAAAATAAAGATTTTTTTTTTTCCCCCACTAGAAAATAGTTTTCTAATAATAACCCAGTATTAAGTGTCAGGTAGTTGCCTTATGATTTTCAGTGCTTTATTGCAGTCAGCTATAGGGAATGGGGTCAAATTTCCAACCCGCTGCAGAAGAGATGCTTTTATTAGGTTGAGCATTGTTGTTTTCTGTCAATGAATTATCAATTGCTTTGAAGACTGATCACTTCCTTTCTTAGGTATACTTGAGAAACACCACTTTTTTGATGGTATCTGAAGCCTGATTAGCACAGAGCTTATTTAATATAAACCTCTTTGTTTGTAAGAGTAGAGATCACAGATATTTGGAACCCGACTTTCAGTTATGTTTGGATTTTTTTCCTCTGAATTCACAGTGGAGAGATCATAAAAAAAAAAATGTTAGAGGCTCTTATGCTTTTCCTCTCCTCGTGTATCAGAAATGAATGTATTTTGGGGTTTCTTTACAAAGTTGTGATAAAATAATCAAATTACTAAATGATCCATTTTGTATTTAAAACACATTTTCAAAATAACTACCTTTGTAAAGGGTTTTCATAGAAAACTGTATATGGAGAAAATCCCTCTAACTCTATAACAACTAATATGTGAAGAAAGCTATTCCTCTTGCATACTTTCCAAAGTGAAAAGGAGATTTCAACTGATTTATATCCAAACATTTAGATCATGCTTTGATGCAGTAGTGGAAGTATTTTATCTGACTCCTTCTATTTAGACAGATGGAATAATAACAACATAATATGCATTTTATAAGTGACAAATGAAAGAACAGGAAGGGAAAAATGCAACCAATGTTCCCAACTACAAAGTATGCTTTAGGTTTTATCATAGTGAATACTGCCACAAGTACTGTATTAGTGTTACTGACTTGAGGAGAACTGCTTGTGATCGTAAAATAAAGCACCGAGGTTTTTTTTTTTTTTAGGATGTGGGCCTGAGAGATTTCAAAGTTGAGCAAAAGAGATTAGGATTCTATTTTTTATCCTGCTCCTAGTTCTTCATATTTATATATTAAGCTGCTTGTATTAAGCTCTTCACTAAGTAGTATTTCTGATCTATGCTGCAATTTGTCGTGACATTTCTCTAGGCAGCTATTATAAAGATGTCTGCTTCCCTGTTTTTTTTTTTCTTAAACAAGAAAGTAGACTGCAAATAAGTCACTTGATTTTTAAATTACTATCAATTAAGAAAATGGAGTGTCAGGGTCCAGAAAATTGATAGCTGAATTCCTATCTTGGATCTGGAAAATACTGAGCCATAAAATATTCATACACACACACAAGAGAAAAAAAGCTGATGTTATGTTCATCCGACCAACATATGTTGTTTGTGACTGTCATTGGAGTTCCAGTTTATAGAATATTGGAAAAAAAGATATTTGAGTGAAACAGGTGAGCAAGTGCACGATCTGATGATCACCTAAGCAGATTTTGACTTGGAAACTGTTCATACTGAAACTGGCTTCCAAGTCTGTTCAGCACAAGTCATTGAAACTTGCACTGACTTCAGTGGATCTTGGATTTTTTTCTGCCAGCCTTTCCTAGCGAAGCTCAGCAGCTTGTCTGTACTGCATCCAGGCAGCAAGAGAAACAGCACCTGCCTGTCTAGGTTCTTCCACGGCCTCTATTGCCACAGAATCCGAGTGCTTTCCAGACAGCCATGGTTTTATCTGCACTGCCCTCTCAGTAAGACAGGGAGTTATCATCAGCATTTTGTAAAGAGACTCAGGGGCTCGGTGACATCGCGGCGTGTTCAGTGTTGTGGGTTGGGCTGCGTGGCACAGCCAGGAACCGAGCCCAGGCCACGACCAGGAACCTTGTTCCTTTAGCTTTACATCTATCATTCCTCACCCTGCTTTTATGTGGTTTTGTGAATTCAACATACTTGACACCTACCTTTCAAGGTGCCTGAGTATGTTCTGAGCCAGCACAGAGCTGCTTTTACAGCACCTTCGGAAAATGAGCATTTTTCTGAACTCTCTCTTGCCAGCAAACGGTGAAAGCTTGCTTCTGTCCCCAAAACCAGAAGCCCACAAGGATAGGGAAAGCTTTCTGTTCTGTATTTGCTCAATGGAGTGTGGAGGGAGGAAGAGGAGGGTTTTATTTACAGGTAGAGTGCTTAGAAGAAATTGTACAAATCATCAGAAAAAGACTACATACATTTTTGCAATTTAATTAGAAGCATTATTGTACTTTTCAGACCCTTGCAAATGATAGAAAAAAAAAGGAAAATAAAACAGAGAAATTGATATCCTGTCATAAGAATGATTTTGATGAGTTTGATCAAGTCTACTGAATTTCCTAGAAACGTCACTCCATATTTCAACAGGATTTGGATCAGGATACATTACCTGTATTTTCTCCACTTCAGCTCTTTTATCTTTGTTTTTATTTGGCTTTATTTTTTTCTTCTGAAGGTTAGCTTTTGAATATACATTTGCTGTGGAATGTTTGTGTATCTTCATGACTTCTTTAGTGACTCGTTTTTTAAAAGTAAGGCAGAAAGAGAGTCGTAAAGACATTTGTCTGTTACCACCCCTATTTCAGCTGTTGAACGTTCTCTTGTACAGCAGTATGCTGTCTGAGAAGGCTGCACCTCCTTTTCCAGTTATTTACACTTGATGTGATGTCCAGAGAGCAAATTGTCAAAAAAAAAAAAAAAAAAAAAAAGGAGGAGGCAGGGAGGAAGAAAAAGGAACACAGATAAAATTTACTTTTTCACCTTTAAGTATCATAAAAATATTGTCAGAGCAACTTCTATTGTTTCATTTAAGGAAAAGCCCAGTAGTTTGATTTATAATTAAGATTTACACTGATTTACACTGCAATGAGAAATACACTGATCAGACAACAGGTTTTTCTCAGCTCTGTTGAATCTGAGATGGAGCCTTAGAAATGAATTCAGTCAGGGCTTGGACATTACAAAACTGTAGTCTGTAACACGCTGTCATTAACTAACTTTTCTTGTTATATTTTCTGTCTCAGTAGTTAGTCAATAGTTTTCTTCCCTTATAAACAAATTGCACTACAGTCCTGCAGTAGATACTAAGTGGGGGATCTTTACACACTGAAATATTAAGAGAGCAGATTTTTTTTTTTCTGAGACAAACAGGATTTTTCAGTGTTTTTTTTTTCCTTTCCCCCCCTCCATCTAACAAAGGTTCCTTTTCGTCAGCCAGCTTTGTAAAAGCAGAGGAAGTGAACATGTTAGACACTGAGATACGAGAGACTCCAACAAAAACCTTCTTTTTAGAAAAAAAACCAACAAATCAACTTTTGAACTTGAGAGAGGACACAGAGTTTGCTTTGCAGTGAACACAGAGTTGGAGGGGGTTTTTTTCCTCCTCTTGTTAACAGACATGTGTAGTGCATTTATTTCAGTTTTATATCTGCTGTCATAATATGATGGTTTTATTCTGGTTTTAAACATGCTTCGACTGGAAACCCTACATCTTTAAATTAGGCAACCCTGGTGCCTTTGCGATTTCCCTAGCTGCACTCTCTCACCTTACCCAGGTGCATGTTAAATCAGTATTAATGACAATATCATTCTTCTGCAGTCATCTCCTGCCTGCAATTTGGTTTTAATTACCCACCACGTTGTCTTTCCCCCTCACTGACAGCCATTAAATAGGGAATGACACCAGAGCCATGCTGGTGTCGAATAGACACTTCACCAGGGTGGTTGGTTCTTTTTTTTTCTCCTCTCTCCCCTCCCTCCCTTCCTCTCCTCTTCTCTTTTCTTTTCTGCTTTTTTTTTTTTTTTTTTTTATAATTAAAAAAAAAAAAAAAAAAAAAA